>JAOWBW010000092.1:906011-1200801 GCA_026119855.1 Campanula takesimana
TATATTTTAAGATCAAAACTCACATAGCTTCTCAGCTCTTCTTGCAAATGCTTCACCAAAGTATTAGCATCCGTAGAAGGAAACTCTTGAGATGTTAAACTGGAAAGTTTCTTTTCTACGTCACCCTTCTGTTGCAAGCACTGGATCATCAAGACAATACAATCAATATCATACTGCAAAACTAGAGAGTTGACTAATATAAGCCAAGTTTATTAACAACTGAAAACTAATACTCCCTCCTTCCCAATATAATTTCCATTTTTGCTCATGATCATGAAGAAAAATGGAAATCATTTTTGAAACAGGGAATAATAAAGATAAAAACACGATTGAGGACACCATCAGCAGATGGGTGTTCATTTTATTTAACCATGAAAAACTTCAACCTCATTAAATTGCCTCCGAAGTTCTTCCAGTTGCTCCCTCAGTAGCATGGATTCACTCTCAGCATTTTTCGCCCGGCATGCCATCCGTTCCAGCTAAAATTAGGAACATAATATTAGTTACCTATTACCAAGTTTACAATTTCCTTCAGGGCCTTTGACTTTAAGAACATCAAAATGACTTACATCCGCACTTATTCTGGAGAGTGAAAGTTTTGAATCTTTCTTAAGCTGTCCAAGCTCCTTCTGAAGACGATTTTTCTCCCTATCAGTACTTTCAGAAAGGTGGATTAATTTTCCATTATAAAGACTTGCTTTTTCTTCAGCAGAAACTGCGGACGCCTCGGCTTTCTTCCGAAGATCCATTTCTTTTTTATATTTTACCTATAATCTCATTCATGCAAAATTGTTATTAGAAACACTGCAAAAAAGTAGATACAGTAATAATAATATTTGGACGTATCTAACGTATAGCAAACACAAATGCAGAGAGATAACAGTTAAAACAAATCTCACCAACTGAAATTAATCAGTCAAAATATACAGAACTATCTCAAAAAGTCTATCAAGGAAGTCAACCAATTGATGTAGAAGAATTTTCTCAACTGTTCTGTTACATCATATCATCAATGTTTCTATCATCAACTTCAACCACACCAGTCCACGTTGCATAAGAGGCAGACAATTAAAACAAATCTCACCAACTGTTTTTTGTTCGGTCCGATCTTGATAATTGTTTAGGTATGAAAATTACTCCGTAAATATCATGAATTTATGGAAGAGCAAGCTATATGTACTTGTTGCCCTACAATGACATTTATTATAACATATATGACGCGATGTTGATTAACGTTCGCAAATATTGCGCACGGTTGTAAGTTGTTAAACTAAATGATAAAAATGTTTGAACCCTAGAAAGGTCCACTATTTTTGGGCTTAGTTATTATATGAGTTTTGTCAAAGTAAATATCTATATGTGCATTGCATTTGAGTCCAGCTGGCAAATGTGTTTATCGGGTGTATCGAGGTACGATTATTGCGGGAACCTGAGATGTGTAATAACTGTAGGCCGGTAAATCTTTGTTGTTCCCCTCTATTGGCCTCTATTGGGGTATTATAGCGATAAACGTAACTTTGTCCGGCTATTTTTTTGTGAGTGCTTCACATACAGCACAAGTACGGGAGGAAAGATACCGTTGGAAGCAAGGTTCTAAAAAAGGCTAGGCGCCGCAGGGGGGCCTAGGCGGGATCTAGGCGGGGCCGAGAATTCAGAAATAACTATAATATCCTAGACGGGACCTAGGCGTTTCATGAACGCCTAGCGCCCGCCTAGGCGGCCTAGACGGGGTCTTTTAGAACACTGTTGGAAGTATTGGTAAAAATCAGAGGTGTAGCTTGATCCGATATCCTTTTATGGTGTTTACTTTACAGCTTAATATGTGACTGGTTATATCTTGTTAAGAGCGTGCAATTTATCATTCTATTTGTGGAATTGAAATTTTCGGGTCGTGACTTGCTATTGCATAGTACAAAAGAATGCCCGTGCTTGCAAAACTAAAACTAATCAAACTTAAAGGTTTGATTGTCCTTGAATCCGTCATGAGATTAGTCCAAGAATAAGGAAGGATAAAAGGAAACAAGGTTTTAATTAATGTTCTACCTCAAGTTCCCTCTGAATATGTAGTTGTTTTTTCAATCGTTCATGTGAATCATTAACCTCCTTCAGGAGTTGCTCTTGCAGCGCCTGTTCACGACCTTTTGCAGCAGCAAGTTCTTGCTCTGAATACAAAAACTGATCTCGAAATTTCTTTCTTTCAGCATCTGTAAGAATTGAACTTAGTCAGTTCATTAAGAAGTTGTGGACTGACTTTCTAAGTGACATAATTTAAGGTGTAGAAGGCAAAGGAAAAATGAATTTGAACACAAAAGGCGACGAAAATCGCTACGACAACTATCAAGATGAATTGAAGAATATAAACTTTACCATTAAACATTTGTAGAGATCCTATAGTCAGGAATCTATATGCGCCAGAAAAGCACCTATATGCTGCTTAATGTATGAAGAATAGGACTAAACATCAAGGTAATCTCTATCACTTCACCTTCTCCATTTGTTTCTGCAGTTTGGTTTCTTTGGTTCGTTGGGGTGATGTTTTCTTGTTTTATTTGAAATAATACAGCAAAAGTGAGGTCTTAATGCCACCCAGCATATGTATAAACATTCATGTGAAATTTTATTTTGGAGCTGCTTGCACGATTCGTAGTTCGTCCGATTCGAATTCGCGATACGAATACGCGATTCGTTCAACCCATGGAATCCGATACGTAGAGTATTACAATTATTGTGATTCGCGAATTCACAATATTAGTACGTATGATTTAAATAAATATTTAAAAAATATATAATACTAATAAACTTACTTCTCATAGAAAATCAACTTAACGTTCTATTACATCATCGAAAAAAACACCAAAAAGAAACATTCATGCTGAGAAACTGTAATAGCACCTACGAGCAGCTAGCTACACCTTTTCTTTCCCTTTCGTGGGTTTGTGAGAATAGCCTTTGGAACCAGAAATTTGTAGCTATAGTTATATGAACGTTGTGGCTTGTGGCTTTTCAGCTTTCAATAGTTGGTTGAAGTCATCCTTGAAAACATATCAAAAGCTAATGTACCATATTCTTTTATTGCAGCAATGACTTTTCAGTTTTAGAGGATATTAATGGCGAATTCTAAGAGATTTTTTAAGGTATTCGAGCATGAATCGAAGATAACGATTCGCGAATTCCACCGTATCGATTCGGTATCGAATAGTGAATCGATACCTGCGAATCGATACGCGATTCGAGGCTATCCGGAGAGTATCCTGCAACCCTGTGTCTAACAACACCCTTAAGGACTTAAGATAGGAACATAAACGGAATTAGGTTGTCCAGCATTGGCATCAGCCATTGCAGTAGTGATCAACGAGGTTCTAATTATTATGAATGGGGGTTTAATGGAAGATGAAGTAGATCATCAAGTATTTTGTTTGGGCGTGTTAGATGTACAGGTATTTGAGAGTTTGTATCTGCATGGGTGAGCAATTGAGGGAACATGTAATTGTATTTGGAGTATTTTGGTAGATAAATCTGACTTGTAATTTGGAGTAATACTTGCAGTTTACAGTTTGGAGAATTAGAATCATTGACTGTAATTAAGGTTATTATAAATAATGCTCTTGACCCAAAATAATGGCCCACTATCAAACTTACAGGTTTAGGGTATGTGCTTGATTATTTATTTTCTTCAATACAAACGAATTGGGAATATTAAAGGGGGAAAACATGAACTCAACTACTTTTCTTAAAACTCATGTAAAGTTAGTAATGGATGCTTGTTAGCAACAGTTGCTTCACATGGGGATCCTAAACTCGATTGATCATAACCAAGATTGTTGTATGAGCATTGAAATGATACCTAGAAACTTCGCCAGGTAGATAGCTTAAAACTTTCAAGCACCAAAGAAAATGTTTTCTCCTCCGCCTGTGTAAACTTTTCTAACTCAAGGGAAACCAATGATTTTTTAAACCACAACTTATTGGGTTTTACTATCTCAATATCTCTACTTCAGCCTTTGTAGATGGTTGTGACTTGTGACAGGAAAACAATACATACACAAGTGTAAGCACCACAAGCATTGAGTGTGCATTATATATTGTATCCATAATACTCTATATTTTTTTATATATTGAGGGGAGACTTTAATTTTGACCTGTGAAATATAGAAGTAAAGATATTAGGAATGAAATTATAATTTTATAGAAAGAGATTGTAGAATAGAGAGGACGTAGAAGAAATGAAGGGAGTGAAAAAATTCAAGAGTACACTAACTTAGTTTTGGTGACCTACCGGCTTTGCGAAAGTCAGCATCTAGTGCCTTCAACTTAGATTGGTAATCATGCACTTGCTTCTCTGCACTGCTTAATGCATCAAAGAACTCCGACTTAACCTGAAATTCCAGCATGTCAAAGAAAATGGAAAATGGAAAAGCAATTGATATGAGCTAAACAGAGTTTCCAACATAAAAATGCAATTGATATCACACGGATGCCAAAACTAAGAGTCTAGAAACTACTTTCTAGAAATAACAAGAAGTTCATTTCAGTTTCCCGTTTGAAAATATGGTCATGTATGCAAACAGTTATAGTATGGAGTCTATAAAGAATATGGAGAACACCTCTTAAAAATCATGTAATATGACCTAACTACAAGGGTAAGAATTAAGAAAGACTGAATTCTGGCAACCCAAGAGTTAACTAATGGTTAGTTTGGCAAACTCATTTCAAGCCTTTGCATTGGAATTTGAAGAAAAAAGAATTCATGGAACAATAATTACAATTCCAATTCGATGGTGTTGTATTTGGTTACCTAAATTCCCTAAGAAATATTCAAGCCAAAGCATGTATATATGGAAATTTGGCAAGTGATATACAATTAGTTGAAGATAAAAACCACTCCCTCCCTAAATAATGTCTGATTTTCATAGAAGGGACATTCTGAGAGTGTCTACTTTCCTGTCAATTTTTACTTTCTTAACTCTTAGTTTTGATACTCCATTCGTCCCAAATTGATAGTCTGTTGACTTTTCAAAAATTAAGATTACATTATAAGTGTTTAAAATTCAGTGATTTTGAAGCCATAATTCTGAAATGAGACTAACTTTCCGGGACAAACAAACGGGAAACTGAGACTATAATTTTGGAACGGAGGGAGTAGCATATTTTCGAAACAAAAACAGGCAGCTTATAAATGATTGAAGCTATGGCAAAATAATGAACTTGTGTGTGTGAGTTGAGTTGGTAGAAAATGAGAAGGAATGCAATACCATCTGCTGGCACTGGTAAGTACAGAGCATTTGGTCGGTGGAATGATGATGATGATGATCATGATGAGAAGGTTCCGGCACCGGTAGGTCTTCAAAAATGATGAGACGGCCGTCGGAGTTAGGGCTGTCGGAATCGGACCTCCGTTTTTTAGTCGGCGGTGTTCTCAAAATCATTGTCGAGAAATTTGTTTCCGCTTTTGTTAGGGTTTGTGTGTGTGTGGGTGTGTGTTATGGGATTGGGGGAAGAGATGTTGGTTAATTTGAACACAAGGGCGCCATATCCTCCATGTTTTAAGGTTTTCTAATTTGTGCCGGATCAAGGCGTAGAGTTAGTTTTCCTTTTCCTTTTTCTTTTTCTTTTTTATTTATTATTAAGCGCGTTTGGACTTGAGCACGCTTTTTAACAAAAAGCGCTTTTGGACTGAAGCGCTTACGCTTTTTATTTAAGCGCTGTTGGGCTGGAGCGCTTTCTGTGTAAGCGCAATTAGTCCGGAATGCTTTTTGTTAACTGTTTTTTTTTAATGCAAACAATACATTTCTTGTTTAACTGCATTTGATCACCTTACTTCCAAAAAAAAAAAAAAAAAAAAACTGCATTTGATCACCTTATATTATATTGCCTCTTACGAATTCAGATACGCTCATTACGAATTCAGATCCCGATAAATTAAACATCAAAAAATTAAATAAACGTCACCAAATCAAGTTACGTTTTTATCATATTTTCCACTTTTTAACAAAAGAAGGCATGTGTTTGCATCTTAAGTTCTTGCAGGAGCGTTGTAACATAGCTCTTGCAAGAGCAAATCCAAATCAAAAAAAATTATGCTGTTAGTATTACAATTTTTCAAAAAAAAAAAATGGGTGGAGAGGTTAACCCTAACAGCATAAAATTTTTTGATTTGGATTTGCTCTTGCAAGAGCTATGTTACAACGCTCCTGCAAGAACTTAAGATGCAAACACATGCCCTCTTTTGTTAAAAAGTGGAAAATATGACAAAAACGTCACTCGATTTGGAACATTTGAGCAAAATTTTGCTGCAACGGTTTCAATTCCAAATTTTCTTGGGTGCATTTATTTTGTTAGTATCACAATTTTTGAAGAGAATGGGAAAAGGTATAGAAGGGAGTCAGCTGAGTTCGGACTAATTGGCTTAATTATTAGTCTATCAGTATTGCTTTTAAAATAACTTACATGCTTTAATAAAGTTTACCTCAATATTGTGAAGCTAATCAGTATTGTGCATTATATTATTTATATGAGAAAAGTTAATTTTTTTTTCAAATAACCACTGCAAACAGAGTAGAGAAACTATTTTTTTCTAAATTATAAAAAATCATAGTATTTTTTAAACTGCAGTACTACAAATTTGAAAGCGAGTGAAAGAGTGAGAGAAGGGGTTGTCATTTTCCATTTTGTTTCCCATTCCCACGAATGGTTCGGTTGCTTTCCAACTAGCTAAGGTGGGACCTCACCAAATGTAACCAAACACACTTTTACTTATTAGCACTTGATTATTAACTTAATTTCTGTCATGCCCTTTTTATCCACACCTTCTCTTTTGCTGGGCTATAATCCACTACTTCAAGGATAATTTCAGACAATCCAAATGTCCAGTCACTTTGCAAGTTTGCATGATTGCATCTGCTATTGGGTTATTTTATTGAAATTAACTTATATTTCATGAAATACCTTAAAAAATTGCAAGTGTTAAACAATACATTCAAGATGCTATTTTTTTTAGAGATAATTGCATAAGAAACCTTATACAAGTTTTGTCGTTGCAATTTAAACTTCCAACATAAATAAATTGCGTAAAAAACCTTGTACATAGAATCTTGTTACAATTTAAACCTTCTTCCAGTTAACAAGTTAAATGTAGTTTCAAAAAATGCACTTTCACCCCCTATGACTTTTCCAATTTCTAGTATTTCTCTAAAGTTCAATTTTTGGGGATTTTCTTAGTCTTTAACCAAACAAAAAATATATTTCACATGAAAATTAAATAGAATATGTGTTTATTTTAACATCATATGTGATAACATGGATTACAAATTTTATTTACGCTAAATATTTGTATAAAAATAATTATTGTATGACTATTTAATAATTTATTGTTCACATAATTTATAAAACAATGACATGTATTTAATGGATTTTAACAACAATTTACTTATTTCGGCGAATTTAACTTTACTTTAAGTAAATATTATCATAAATATTTTATAAAATAAAATCATTTTTAACAAATAATTTTTTAAAATATTCCCTTTGTCCTAAAGCTATAATTTCAATATTAGTGGTTAACTATTTTAATTAAATTTTAAAACTTATTGTTGACATACTTTTAAATATAATATTTATCATAACTTTAATAACTCCATTAGAAAAATATCTTTTGTACAATTTTTGTAAAAGCTTAGTCAAATTAATTACTAAAAAGTTGGACTATCATTCCAAAATATAGAGTACTATTTGTTATACTTACTCACAAACAAGTAAAATTATTGTTCTTAACAAAATAATTTAACAAATATGTGAAAAATTGTTACAATTTAACATATTTTGTTAAGAACAATATTTTATTTGATATTCATGTGAATTACTAAAAATTGGAAAAGTCATAGGGGTGAAAGTGCATTTTCTGAATATTTAACTAGTTAACTGGAAGAAGGTTTAAATTGCAACAAGATTCAATCTACAAGGTTTTTTACGCAATTTATTTATGTTGGAGGTTTTAATTGCAATGACAAAAATTGTACAAGGTTTTTTATGCAATTATCTCATTTTTTTTATCATCTTTTTTTTCATAGGTTATTTTCATTTATTTGTATCAGCTCTACAAATAATGATCAATTTATTATTGAATAAACATATGGTGTTCTCAAGTATTAGTACTTTTTTAAAATAAATAAATAAAATATTTGTGTAAAATAATTATTCCTATATAAATGTTGACTTCCTATATAAATTTAACATCAGGTGAATTTTTCTTTTCGAAAAAAAATCAGGTGAATTTTCATATTCAGAAAAACAATATTTTAATATATATTTGCAAAATTAAAATTGAAAAGTGAATTTTAAAAATACTTACTTAATAGAAGTGTTCTAAAAAGCGCTAGGCGGGGCTAAGGATTTACACATAAATTTTAAATATTTTCATATCAGTAGTCCTAACTCTTATGTATTAATTATTTTTAACATTTAATTTTAATAACTACAATTATTTTGAGACGGAGAGATAATATAGGTCACAAATATATACACACAAACACAAGACATTAGAAAGAAAAAAAACATAAGACATTACAGCCAACTAACTTACCCATTCCAGCCCACTAACCTACCCAGCCCATTAGCCTAACCAACCCATTAGCTCCTCTTTAACCCTAACCCTATTCTCTCACATTTTCTCTCATTTCTTTCTTGATCCAGCGCCGTTAGTCCCCTTTTCTCTCTATCGTTCTTTCTCCTTTTTTTTCCTGTTTAAGAAAGGCTCATGCGTTCTTCTTTTTTCGTCTCCCATCTCTCTTTCCTCTCTCTCATTCGCTTTCTCTACATGCAGCCGTCACCATTTTCTTTTCCGCCACCACCACTATTTTCTTCTCCACCCATCTGTTGCCCATTCGCCGCCGCTCATCAGCCGCCGCCGTGCTCCGCCTAAGCCCGATTAAGCGACGATTTTTTCCATTCCGCCTATTTCCCCCAATTTGGTCGTAATCGCGGCGGTTGAGTGCCGCCTAGCGCCTCGGCGCCGTCTAGGCCGATTTTTAGAACACTGCTTAATAGCACATGCGGAGTCATTGATAGAGAAACAACATCAATAAAAATTAAATAAACTAATTAATTGCACTATGTTTTTATCAAAACAGAACATATTAGTGCAGAGCAAGCCATCTATACTATTTATTTTTATATTATGTCATTGTCTTTAATATGGTACACATGGTTAACTTTATATGTACATTGATTTTTATATTATACTTTTTAAATCTTTCATTTAGTGAACGTATTTAATTTCGATCAATATATAGTGAAAATTAATAATTGATGTGGATATTAAGGCGTTCAAGTTTTTTGAATCATTTGCTCACATGTGGGTAAATCGTCGTAAATTTTTACTCCCGAACGGAATGCACCGCATATCAAATCGAACGTCGGAACGAGACGAACAAAAGTCATAGGGCACTCCTTGAGGCGGGGTTTAAAAGACCCAAAAAAATGTAATTTGGGGCTCAAATGGGCTTCTTAATTTTTTTTATCAGTTTTTGTACTTTTTAGTTTTTCTTTTCTTTTTTTTGCCTAATAAATGTTTATTAGGCAAAAAAAAATTATATTAGGGTTGCGGAACGTAATTTGGGGCTCAAATGGGCTTCTTATTTTATTTTAGGGTTGCGGAACGTATAAATAATTTATATTAGGATTTTTGGAGTCAACTTTTGTTGTTTATGATATTGATTATTTACCCTAATATTAGTTCACTTTTATAAAGTATATAGCCGTGTTTTTAATTGTTTTAATTACTATAGTTTTTTATGAAAAAACTGCAAATATAGTACCTGAACTATTGGGGTTATTTTGGATTAAGTACCTAGACTGTCATTTTTTGCATCCGTCATACCTGGGCTCACATTTTGTTGCATCCGTCATACCTACCACTAACGACATCCATTTTCTCAGTTAAATCATCATGTGGCGTGCATGTGACCTAATTTTAAAGGGTAAAATAGGAAATCAACACAGTTAAATATACTAAGGTTCTAATTGCAACAAAGTGAAACATTAATTTACAAATTAACCCTATACCCCTCCCCAACTTCATCTTCTTCCTCCAAACCCTTCAATCCATCAACCAAGCTGCCTCCTTCATCCACCACCACACTACGCAGCCTCCTTATTCCCTCCCCACAACTCCGTCGTCTCCCTCTCTCCACATCAAACCCAGAGAGTTTGAAATCCAAAATCAAACCCAGATTTGCAGATCTGAAACTCCTTTCACTACTGACAAATCTGAAATCGACACCCAGATCTGAGCACTCGTATGGTGTCCTCGTCTTCGCTCCGGAAGTAATCGTGCAAGACGACGACGTTAGGCGAGTGCTGTAGCGTCTGGAGCGCCTCGATTTCGCGGAACGCCGATTGGTAGTCGTGGACTTCCTTGAGAGCTACAGTGACGGAGTCGGAGAGACAGCGGGTATGGAGAAACTGGAACTGAAAATTTAAAATTTAAAATCAAAATCCAAATCCGAATACAAGTTTATGAAATTAGAGTTTTCGTTATGGCCCTTGTTTGCCGGAATTAATGGGGTGGGGGCGTTGTTGGAGGAGATGAGAAACGGCGTCTGGGAAGGAGTGAGGATTGGATTTAAAAAATTTCAATTTAACCCCCACAGTTCAATATTTACTTCACCTTATTGAACCCCAAAGTTTTATAAACTTTAGGTAATTATGATTTTTCTATTTTACCCCTGAAAAATGATCACGTAGATAGTCACATGATGATTTAACTGAGAAAAATGGATGTCGTTAGTGGTAGATATGACGGATGCAACAAAATGTGAGTCCAGGTATGACGGATGCAAAAAATGACAGTCTAGGTACTTAATCCAAAATAACCCCAATAGTTCAGGTACTATATTTGCAGTTTTTCCTTTTTTTATTGAAAGCCATTTATATTTTTAGAAATAATGTTTATTGTTTGATATAAGATTATAACCGTCATGCATGTAAAATTTCTTTTTTAAAAAAAAGTGTTTGCAATGAAATGGGTATTTAATGATTATGTTAGTCATTTTGTAAGATTTTTTCAAGCATTCATTTTGTAAGATTTATTACTACTTCAATAATGTAGAAAAACTTTTCGTTAGTTTTAATCTTTTAAATTCATAGTAGTGGCTCGTGCATCGCACGGATGTAACACTAGTTCGTTATAAAATGATGTAACAAAACCAAATGCTTAGTAATATTTTATTTATTTATTTTCTATTTATATATTGGGCCATCAAATACCCAATATTTTTTTTTCTTTTTTAGCCATCGAATACCTAGGTAAAGCTAGACAATGAGTTAAAAAAAACAAAAAAAAACAAAAAAAACTAACCAATAAATTAAAAAATAATTAAATACAATGAACAATTTTTTAGAATCAAAATACAAAGAACAACTACAAAAAATGTGTGCATGCGCGGATACGGGAGAGGGAACTTGTTTTCGTATGGGGGCACGCTTCTCCGCTTATGTCTCGTCGCATGAAATATGGTGTGTAATATGCACCCCTCAGTCTTTAATAACAATGGAGTACTCCGTAAAATAATAGTACTACTATCGACACCCGCTCAGTCCCACTCTACTGGACACGACAGTTTAGAGAGAATACACGTAAAGTTAATATTTTATTTTTCCTTATTGAACTAGCAAACTATGCATTACGGCATAAGATTATTACTATGCAGTCCATTGATTCTCTAATTAAAATCAATCATCTGGCCCTATATTAGAAACAGTAATATTATAGGATTCTTAAATCCTTTTGTATTTTTTAATGACAAAATTGCCCTCGTACCCTTGAGCCAAGCCCCTCCCATCCCATACGCGACACACACGTGTACACCCACCCACCCTCTCTCTCTCTCTCTCACGCACTTTTTCTCTCTACCCACACACTTTCAGGCACTTCCTCACATGCACCTCCATCACCCTTCCCCTCCTCTGCATGTCTGACAGTCCTACCTCTTTCGGTTGTCTCTATCCATTTCCTCTCTTGTGTTGCATCAGTACCAGACTTAACCATTATTTCTTGTCCTCATCTCTCTCTCCCTACTGCGTTTCTCTATCACCTTCACCGGCATATCAGCCACAACAAATTCGGTCGACATCTTCACTTTCAGTAATCTCCTCAGTTGGCCACACCATGCACCGCCTCATTCTCTTCCCATCACAATTTGATCTCATAACTAATGAACATTTGTGGTTTCGTATTGTGGATGAGAATTTGACTAATTAAAAGCAAGTTATTATATATAAAAAAGAATCCCATTTCCAAACTGACATGTTTGATAGGATTTCCAATGAAAATATTGTTATTTGAAATGAATTGACTCGTGGCTATGCCTAGATGGAGCCTTATGAGGTTGTTATATCCATTTGCAAGCTGATGATTAAACATTGGCTTGTGCCGAAAATTCACGTTCCCCTTTGTTCTAAAAGTGAAACTCATTCTGCAATCAAATCCATGTCAAAAAAGATGTCCATGAGAATGTGCGTCGAACGAGGTGAAAAGTGGATGTTTGTATGGGTGTCGCTTTAATTAATTTGTATGCCAAGTGTGGCAGTGCATGTAGTTCTCGAGTAGTGCTTAATAAAATCGCGGAAAGAGATGTTGTGTGGTGGAATTATATTCTTTTACATTTCACGTGAAGGATCACTTAGTTCTATGTGGTAAAGTGGCGGTTAATCACTTGCAACCTATTGCTGCAACACTTATCACAATTATTTTAGCTTCTACATACGCGTCAACACTTTCACGAGGAAAAAGAGCTTCATGGGTTTAGTTTAAGACAAAGGTTTGATTTACAAGATAAGGTGAAAACTGCGTTGGTAGATATATGCCAAGAGTGGTTTCGTGAAGGGAACGAGGAGTGTGTTTGAGTGCCTAATGGAGAAAATAGTTGTTTTTTGCAATGCGGTGAATACTAGGTAAGCAATGATGTTAGGTTTTGAGCGATCATGCGCAGCGGAATAAACCCAAAAGCTTAGATCCATTCAAGATGATTAAATTAATATGAGTATGAATTTAGAATACTAACTGTGGTTATGCTTTAAAAAGTATCGGATCTTTGATCTTCATTCTTCAAGGTTTGAATCTTGAATGCAGGAACACGCTTTGAATCGCCGGATCACGAACTTGAAGGAGTTGAGACCAACACCCTCTATGTGTATCCACACGCGAATGAATATCTAGAACGATTCTAGCTCTAGATTGCTAGATCCAATCGAAACTCTTTCTATCAAAAGGGCTATATGAATTTCTATGTTCTTATTCTTTGATCTTAAGATATAGGAATAAGAACGTGTTACCAAACTCTTTGGAGGCTCTCCATATTTATACAAGATCAATTACGACTAAATAGAGTTTAAAGAGGGGTATTTATACTCTTAATCCCAACCAATTTAGGAGAAATAGGTCAAAACCTGTCTAAACTCAGAAACAAAAGACTTGGGCCCGAATCAAGAAGATTCGGCCGTGTCACATAGGGGGTTCGGCCGAACCCCACCCAGGATCCAAAAGGTTCGGCCGAGTCAAGGGGTGAGTTCGGCCGAATCTTTAAGCTGAAACCAATTTTCAGCCTTTTTCCCAAAATTCAATTTTAGCCATTTTATTAATTCGTTATTTTGTGTGTGACCTCATATGATTATATTAAGTTGGCAATGAGACCGACCAAGTTCGCTCTCATAAATCATGAGTGGACTCTAGCAAGCCATCATGACTATCCAATTAATATAAATTGTCAACGTTCGTTTATCCTTTATAGAACATATCACAATCCCTTAATCAACGATGTCATTGAACGTACGTCATGCTCCATAGTAAACTTACAATGTTCAATACTTTTCTCGATTCTGAATATATTGATAATACAAATGACATTGACCATATCAATTCATTTGAGCACGATCATACATTTCATCAATACTATTCATCGAGGGGCTCAAGCTTGACATCTCTCACGAAGAGGGACAAATTCTATCTTGACTTATTACATTTCCCTAGATAACTCCGACCATGCCAATCGTATCCTTTACGATCACTTGGTTAAGAGTGACATTTGAATATGTCAAACATAATGTTCGTTATGAGGAAGGTCGCAATAATCTCGGGTCTAGGGATTCTAATGATATAACTATCATGAGATTTAATTATGACATTTGATCATGACATAAATCTCATAAACGAGTAAAGTCCAGTATATGTTTCACCAACACATACCCATAAGTTTAATTTGTACTACATATACATAATCATCACATGATTATCTAAACAAACTTATACTAGTTGTTCATGGTACTAGACACATAAATTATTATAACAAAACATGTAACAACAAATAATAATCAAACAATATATCTTTATATAATGAATAAATGATAATATAATAACGTTTAAATAACGTGCTTAGGCAATATACACCAATAAATGCCAGTTGGCTCTACATGAGCACTTAATTTGTCCAAATAAATTGTTGAAGTGGCTAGGCCATATCACATAACATGTGTTTCGCCCACGACTAGAAAGTTTATTGAATGATGGGTACAAGTTGATTATAATATGACAATTCAGAGGAAAGTGAGGCCATACGCTAGTGTGTAGGGTGCATTGCTTAGATATTGTAAGATTTATGAAGATGTTGGGTTAAAAGAGTTTGTATTAAAGAGATTGATTGAACTTGAACCACAAGATGCTCAGAACTATGTTATTATGCCTAACATATACGCTCAAATGGGAAGGTGTAAAGAAAAGTGAAACACATAAAATTGATGACACATAGAGGACTGATGTTTGGTCATGAATCAATCACGAGTTGTGTTCTTGTTGGTCCCAGAGACACAACAAGGGTATGAAAAGAGGCTAGAGGGGGGGGGGGTGAATAGCCTATTTAAAATTTTAACCCTTTTTCAAAATTCAACCTTTATGCTTACACTTGAGTTTTGCGGTAGATAAAAACCACACGGTCAAGTATAAAATGCACAGCGGAAGTTTTCGTTGAAACAAGTTAAGAGTTGGTTTTGATAAGTTCAATGCGGTAGGTTAGTTTTTGCGGTAGGTAGTGCGGTAGATGTATATGCGGTAGGTAGTAGTGCGGTAGGTTAAGGTGAGGTAGGTTGAAAGATTGAAAATTTGTGTCTTGGAGATTTTTGGCAAATAATAAGTTAGTCAGATTTTAACTTAGGCAATGAGGTAGACAAACAAACACAATTCACACTTGTTCTTAAATCTGAAAGATCAAACACTAAAAGACAAACAAAATTAATATGAACAAGTGAAGAGCAATATGAACAAGATGAACAATAAGTAAATTTGCAGAAAGGTAAAGTGCAGTAAGTAAATGACACAATGATTTGGAAAGGTTCGATCTGTTAAAAGATCTACGTCCTTTACCAAGATGGTCAGTCTTGGATTTTGAATGGAGGATGTATTAATTCTCTTGAGTACAGATTACAAAGATGAAGAACTGAATTAACTCCTATTTTCTATGAAGAACAATCCTAGACTTAGACCAGTGTATCCCTAATGATTCAATCTATGTGATTGATCAATCGGGGTGAGTGTGTGTGTAAGAATCAAGAGCTCTTTGAAATCTATATGATTTTAGAGCCTAATGAATCTTGTGTTGAGAGGCTTGAGATTTGATCTTGAAGGTTGCTGGAGATTTGTTGAAGACTTGAAGGTTGAGTGCTTGAAGATTCAAAGGATTTTGGAAATCTTGAGTATGATCTTCAATCACCAAGAATTTTAACAGCAATTTCTCTCTTAGAATCTCAGCGTATCTTTCAATGAAGAATTCAAGGTCTATTTATAGCCTTGATGGAGAAACTAGCCGTTAGAAATACTTGGGGTCCAAGTTGAAGGACAATGAGCTGTTGAAATCTAATCGGAGCTCAGTCTGAGTTGTCCTTTTGTTGCAGAGTCATGGTGGTCCAACTGTACTATGATGACAGTTGTATTCAAATTTGAAATTTGAATTTGCAACGTTCAAAACTAACCAAGGTAAAGACACAAGTGTGACCATGGTTAAGTTTGAACCATCTTGAGTTTCTTCAACCATGGTTCCATGCGGTAGAGATTCACGCGGTAGGATGAAACCATGCGGCAAGGTTATCTGCGGCAAGCATAGAGAATGCGGCACCTTGGTTATGCGGTAGGTTACATGCGGTAGGCAATGGACCTACCTCATTTTTCCAGACTTAGAAAATTTCCAGCCTATCAATCTAAAGCCTATACTATCAAGGTGGACTATTCTAAGAAAGAAGTTTTAACACTTCTTACAATATATCCTAAAGTCCACAAAAGATAAAAATTAGGTTATGGGATCAATCAAATCTAGGTAATAGGAGTGGTTTATAATAAGCATACCCAACAATCTCCCCCTATTTGATTGAGACCATTACCTACTATAACAAAGGCTAATTCATTGTACTTGGTAAAAACATGTTTTCAAGAGTAAATATTTTATTAAATATCATGTCCCAAGTGAATGCACACTCTAAGCCAATGTCATAGATTTCTATCATCCTAAAAAGAAAAACAAATTACTAATCCTAGAAGATAGAAATATTTGAAGCATTTCAAGATAAATAATCAGAGAAGGAATAGAAATGCAAAAAACACAATAATCATACTCCAAGATGATAATCATTAAGGCAGCAGGAGTATAAGGATCTCAAAAGAGAAATATAGTTTTAAGTTACAAACCGAGAATAAAACATAAAAGTAAGATTGTTTTAAACATCAAATTTAATGACCACATGTGGTCAGATCAAATGCGGTCAACATCAATGAGGTCTTCAATGAATTTTGCGGCAAGAGGAAAGCGGTAAGCTGGGATATTCAATCCGGGAATCATGACTGGAGTAGCGACTCCATCTTCTTCTTCCTCTTCACCGTGAGCTTGAACATTGCCGTGACCTGCTTCAGGAGGTTGAAAAGCTTCCTGCGCAGCTTGAATCACGCCTTGTCGATTTAGCCTGTTCATTACCGTATTGATGCGGTTGGATAGGAGGTCAATCTTGGTAGATTGTCCTTCAATTCTGACGTTGTTGATCTCAATACGGTTGGTTTGAACCTTCATTGCTTCAGTCATCGCGGTAATCTTGGGAGTAAATTTTTCAGCAACCGAAAGAAGAGCGGTATTTGTTTGAACCATTATTTCCTCTTTTAGAGAAGATTTCAACTTCTTCAGCTCCTTTCCCAACTCATCCTTGACTTCGAGTTTATCATCATTCATTGACTTTGAAAGCTCTTTGCTTGCCGCCTCAACCCCACTAACAACACTATTACTAATGTAATCAGTTTGTTTTCTGAGCGCATCTTTGAGCGCGGCAAGAGTGAGGGAAGGAGTATCAGCTGCGGTAGGAGGTGGAGGAGCGGTAGAGGTGCTAGTTGTTCTGCCGATGATGTCCTTCACAGCCTTTGTTATCACAACACTCTCCCCCTTAATGGTCGCAATCATTTCGGAGGGAAGTGCGGCAACATCGCGCTTCAAAGTGGCTTGATCAGATTTTAACTCAATAACCTCCTCTCGAAGTGCCACCATACTAGACACTAGAGAATCAACTTGTGACTGGGTGTCTGCCTGCATCTGAGTCAAAAGTTTAACTGCGGCAAGGAGCTCAGCAGTGGATGATGCGGCAGCCTCAGGTTGAACGTTCAAAGGGGTGGGTACGGCAGGGTCAGGAACTGCGGTAGGAGGAATTTCAACATGTTGCTCAGAAACAGTAACCCTTGGTGATATTGGCTCATCATCATCAACATCTTCAACAACAACAAAAGAACTCATCTTCTCAGGAGCAATATCTTCTTCAACATTTTCAACATCCATATCCTTTTCTGCGGCAGACTTGTCACTTGCGGCAGAATCTCCATGTTCTTCCTCAGAACTCTCATCAACCAATCCCTTGTCAATAGGCTTCTCAACAGCCTGTTCCTCTTTTTCACTTTCAGTGTCATCTTCAGACTGCTCATCCTCTTCTGCGGCAGCATCATCCTCATTCTCAGATCCACTCACTTCTTCCATATCAGCTTCTTGGGCATCCAGAACAAAATTCTTTGAAATTTTGGGAGGGGCAACCACTATTTCCTCGTCAGATGAAAGGGTTGGGGAGATTACCTCAGGTGAAGGTTGCTTAGCCACCTTAGCCTTTTTGGAGACTTTGACAGGGCTAGGGGTATGAGATCTTTTCTTGTCAAACGACTCCCCCTTACTTGGTGCTGTTTTGAGGGATATAGAAGGTTTGGATTTAAGGGAAGGCACGGTAGAATGAGGGACAACATAGGGTTGTTTTGGCGCGGCAGGTTTGGAAGAGTGGGATTTAGAGACTTTGGATTTTGGTTGAGGTTCAGGGGATGGGGAAGGAGACATTGGAGGTGCAGTAGGAATAACTTTAGATTTTGGAGGTTTTGGAGCGGCAGGACGAACAGGTGCGGTAGGTGCAATCTTGACGCCCTGGGAAACTGGTCTTGACTTCCTTGTCGGTTCCCCAACCTTCTCTTTGCCTTTAACAGAAGTTGGAGGAGAGGGGAGTTCAACATTCTTACCCTTTTCACGAGCCTTCATGGCGGCAGCATTCTTGCGGTCTTGTTCAAATTCGGCAGCCTCCACATCACTAACCATTCTATCACCAAGATTTGCTTGACCTCTCTTAGAGTATTTGGGAGGGATGTATTCTTCAATTGGATCTCTCAGAAGATAGGAGCGGTACATCTCATCTCCAAAATTACTACGGTAATTGGTCTTCATAGATTTGCGGCAGAAGTCTTTTGAGGTAGGAATTGGAACCTTATAATTCTTGTTCTGCTCATACAATTCCCTAATTCTGATTGTGTGACTCATCAAGTAGGAAATCAACCTACTGTTCGTGCGGTACTTGGTCTCGCCTTCATCAGCCGCATCCTTATATGAGAGAATATTGGCTCGCAGGATGTCATACATGATTTGACCCCAATCTAATCGCTTGCCAAGATAAATAGCAGCAGAGATCATCCATTGAGTGTGATTAAAGTTGGCATGATTGCCAGTCTTGCATAATAGGGCATGATCTACCAGATGGCCAATATGGTACATTATTTCACCAACGTCCTTACGCTGGATTTTGAGAATGTCTGCCGTGCCAGCTAGTTTCTTAGCCAGACTAAGGGTCTCCTGCCGTGAAATAGTATCAAAATCCTTGCTTTTCTTGATTCCCACGGCATGGGCAATGTCACTAGCATCAAAGGCCAAATGGATTCCCATAACAGTGGCTTTAAGGAATTTAGGATGTGCGGCAGGCTCTTCTGGACTTTCCATTTCAACAGCCGAACTGAAGAATTCGTCAACAAAAGCGGGGAGATGAAATTCTTGAGCAAAGGTAAAGAGAGGGAGAATTCCAGATTTGTGCATGCGACCCAAGATATTGCGGCCAATTGCATCCTTCTTGAGATCTGCATGGTCAATGACTATCCCAGGAATGAAATGGTTTAGGTCCTGAAACAAAGCAAAATTTAAAGTTTAGAAAACGAGGTAGGTCGTGCGGTCACTTGACAAGAATGAAAGGCAATGATGGTGCGGTCAAGTGAGGCACGGTAACAAAGGTTGCGGTAGGCATAGATATTAACGATATTACCGCAAACACAGAAGTGTGGACCCATACAAGATCAAAATGTGAATAGTGTATAAACACAAAATGTCAAACAAGTTAAATAAAAATGGATCAAATCATTGAATATGCCAAGAACACGTAGAACACTATGAAGAACACGATAAACACGATACACATGTTAAACCCAGATTCCCATAAAAGTGACTAAAACAAATAAAAATGACCTGGGAAGAATCGGAAATGCCTATAGAGCAATAAAAACACATCAATTTCATGAACTAATCAACATTAAACTCAGAAATTGAAAGGGGAAAGTATTGGAATACCGAAAAAATTTAAAAAACCATTTGGCTCAATCGAATTCAATAAACCTGGATGAAATCTTATGCAATCTACAGATATAGTAACTAGAACCAAGAATAGACAATCAACCCAAAGTTTTAACTACATATAAGTAACAATAATGAGATGAATCTTAGAGAATGTGAAAAGTTTTTGGGAAATGTCCGCCAAAAAAAATACGAGATTCAAGAAGTTCATACCATAACTACGACTGGAGGAGCGGGTTGAGATGGAATAGAACTAGGAATTTCGTCTCTGGATTCAGTCGATTTTGAAGACTTCTTAGATTGGTGTTTGGAAGTCATTTATAGAGAATTTCAAAGAGAGAAGGATGGATGACGGTTTTAGAGAGATTTTAGAGAGAGAGATGATTTTCTGAAAAGGTGAAATGCAGAGAGTGGTGGAGTATAAAAAGGTGGAGCGGTTTAGGTGGAGGGTGGTTTGCAGAGGTCAGATGATGGGAAGATGGAGGGTTAACTCTGCAAAAGGTACGGATGTGACCTAGGGATGTCTGATCGAATTAAATGCGAGGTTACTAGGTGTCATGTCAATAGCCTAATGACGGCTCATAAATAATTTTAAGGAATAAAAATTAAATGAAAATTTAATGCTCCAAAAAAAATTTGAATTAAATAAAACGAGGGAAAAGAGGAAGTTACCTTAATACCCTTGAGGTAGGTTAGATCTAAACAACCTAGATATCTCAAAGTTAGAAAGACTTACCTGGGGCCTTAGAGTGCGGTAACTTGAAGATCGACCGTGACATGTGCGGTAGCTTGAGATGTCGACCGTGACATGTGCGGTCGGTGAGGTCTTACCTTATTTAGTCTTTTGAGATATCATTACTGAGGTGACAAGACTTTATGCGGCAGCATAGTTGATGCGGCAGACATGAGTTGCGGTTAATTGAGTTTAGAGGTTTGTGTTATATGCTTGACCGTGAGTTGGTCTGCCGTGTACCTATCTTGATATTGAACTTTTTGACAAACATTAGTACAAGAAATTATATGGACAAGTTTGAGTTAGAGTTCAAGCATACCCATTTCTCCTCTTAGATACCTAAATCTCTTGGAATCAAGAGCCTTGGTGAGAATATCTGCAATTTGATCATCAGTACTCACATACTCTAGGTGGATATTACCTTTTTCAACATGATCCTTGAGAAAGTGGTATTTGATATCAATGTGTTTGGTCTTGGAATGCATGACAGGGTTGTTGGAGACAGCAATGGTAGATGTATTGTCACAAAAGATTGGACAATTTTCTTCTTTGATTCCGTAGTCAACCAATTGTTGCTTCATCCACAGCACTTGGCAGCAGCAGCTTCCAGCAGCTATATATTCAGCTTCTGTGGTAGATACAGAGACTGAGGCTTGTTTCTTGCTTGCCCATGAAACTAGTCGATTTCCAAGGAAATGACAAGTTCCACTTGTGCTTTTCCTGTCAATGGTACATGCTGCGTAATCTGCATCTGAGTAACCTATAAGATCAAAAGTTGAATCTTTGGAGTACCAAAGTCCAAGGTTAATAGTCCCAGATAGATATCGAATAATTCGTTTAACAGCAATAAGATGTGCTTCTCGAGGATCAGCTTGATAACGAGCACAAACGCAAACACTAAACATGATATCTGGCCTACTAGCAGTTAAGTATAGGAGAGAGCCAATCATACCTCGATATAAGGTTTGATCAACCTTCTTACCTTTCAAGTCTTTATCTAGCTTGTTACCAGTAGCCATAGGAGTGTCGTATGCCTTTGCATTTTCAAGTCCAAATTTCTTGAATGGATCTCTTGTGTATTTTGCTTGGTTGAGGAAGATTCCTTCAGCACATTGTTTAATTTGAAGTCCAAGGAAGAATGTCAATTCTCCCATCATGCTCATCTCAAATTTGCTTTTCATGAGTTTCTCAAAACGCTTACACAACAATTCATTAGTAGAACCAAAAATAATATCATCTACATATATTTGAACAAGTAAAGTATGATCATTATATTTAGCAATGAATAAAGTTGTGTCGATCTTACCACGCTTGAATCCCTTTTCAAGGAGAAACTTAGATAGAGTATCATACCATGCTCGTGGAGCTTGTTTGAGTCCATATAAAGCTTTACGGAGTTTGTAGACATGATTTGGAAATTTGGGGTCTTCAAATCCGGGTGGTTGAGCAACAAAGACTGTTTCTTGAAGTTCACCGTTGAGGAATGCACTCTTCACATCCATTTGATATAGCTTGAATCTTTTGTAAGAGGCATAAGCTAAGAATATTCTTATAGCTTCGAGTCTTGCAACGGGGGCAAATGTTTCATCATAATCAATGCCTTCTTCTTGTCTATATCCTTGTGCAACCAACCTTGCTTTGTTCCTTGTGATACTTCCATTCTCATCCATCTTGTTTCGGAATACCCACTTGGTACCAATCACTCCTTGATCTTGTGGCCTTGGAACTAAGGTCCAAACTTTGCATCTTTCAAATTGGTTGAGCTCTTCTTGCATAGCAACAACCCAACTTGAGTCTTGGAGTGCTTCATCAACTTTCTTAGGTTCAACTTGAGATATGAATGCGGTAAGTGCATCATAGTTTGATCTTCTTGTTCTTACACCAGAATGCAAATCACCAATGATATTCTGAATTGGGTGATCTCTGACCTCACGAACTTCTTGAGGTATGTCTGGTTGAGTTGATGGTGGTTGTAAGTCTTCAAGTGGTACATCATTTGAGCCATCCCAATCATAAGTAATTTGAGGGATAGGTTCTTCAACATTTATGGGTGTCTCAACTTCAACTCCATTTGAGGTAGCAGCAGATGAGGCAACTTCTGGTGCTTCATATGAGGTAGATGGAGGTGCAGTTGAGGTAGATGGGTTTCCTTGAGTTGATTGATTTTGTGGTTGAGTTGTACCTGTCTCATTTATCTCAACAAAATCATCAGCAACATTTGGAGCCATATGTGGCTCAAGAAGAGAATGTTCATCAAAAGTAACATGGACAGATTCAACTATCTTAAGAGTGGTTTTATTAAATACACGAAAAGCTTTTGAGTGTTTAGCATACCCAATAAATATACCTTCATCGGCCTTAGGAGCAAATTTACCTCGATGTTCTTTACCGTTGTAGAGAATGAAGCATTTGCATCCAAATATCTTTAAGTATGCTATGTTGGGGGTTCTTCCTCTCCAAAGTTCATAAGGAGTTTTGTTGTAGGTCTTGTTGATGAGGGATCTATTTTGAGTGAAGCATGCTGTGTTGACGGCTTCAGCCCAAAAGTATTGAGGTAGCTTTGCTTCAGCAATCATTGTCTTTCCGGCCTCTATCAACGTTCTATTCTTTCTTTCTACTACACCGTTTTGTTGTGGAACTCCAGCAGCAGAAAAGTTGTGGTCAATACCATGATCATCACAGTATTGAGCAACACCGTTGTTCTTGAATTCTGTACCGTTGTCGGATCGAACACTAACGATGTCATCTTCTTTTTGTGTTTGGAGCTGTCTAAAGAGTGCGGTCAAAATGTCATAACAATCATCTTTGGAGCTCATCATCTCGACCCACGTATATCTTGAGTAATCATCTACCACAACTAAGGAATATCTATTTCCTCCAATACTTGCGGTAGAAACAGGTCCAAACAGGTCCATATGAAGTAGTTGCAAACATCTAGAAGTTGAAGGTGTCGTCTTGCTGGAGAAAGACGCTTTTGGTTGTTTGCCTAGTTGACATGCTGTGCACTTCTCATCGTGGTGATCAGCTACTTTGGGTAGACCACGAACTAGATTTTCTCTACCAATCTTGGAGAGATACTTGAAGTTTAAGTGACTTAGTCTTTTATGCCACAGCCAACTATTCTTACTAACATTCTTTGCTACAAAACAGAGATTAGAAGAAATGCAAGATGAATTAAAATCAACAACATAAACATTTTTCTTACGAATCCCTTTGAGCAAAGTGACGCCGGATATGCCATCTTTGATGAGACAGAAATTTGAAGTGAAGTGGCATTGCAATCCTTTGTCGCAGAATTGAGATATTGAGAGTAGATTGTGTTGTAGTCCAATAACTAGAGAGACTTCTTGGATGGTGATTTTTCCTTTACGAATGACTCCATATCCTACAGTCTTTCCTTTATTATTATCTCCGAAGGTTACTGATGGCCCTTTTTCTTCACGGACATCTTCCAATAAGTTGATATCTCCGGTCATGTGTCTTGAACAGCCACTATCGAGATACCATAAGCTTGATTTATCCTTGGAATGTCCGGCCATTAAGCAGAGGACCTACAAAATAGACATTTAAGAACAAGGTCCCCTTTTTATTCTTTTGGGTCCAAAGGGTTATCAACTTTTGACAACCCACACTTGCCTCACAGAAGGAGGGTTACTCTTTCTGGGATTGGGTGTGAATCTCAAAAGACATTCAGCAGCCTTGTGACCATAACCATCACACACAGAACAATGGTGGAAGCCACCCAACTGAGTTTTAACAAACTTCGTTGAAGTCTTGAGCACAACATCATTTACTGGTATGGATGAGGTCTCCTTAACAAAATTCATCCTTTTGAACTTTGCTGCCTTGCTGCCACTTGCGGTCGACGGCTTCCTTGCGGTCGTCATCTTCCTTGGTGCGGTCGATTGACCTCGCGGCAGGATAATGCGGTAGGGAGCGCCATCTACCTTGCTAGAGGAAGCCTCTGCGGTAGGTTCATCCATGGCAATACCTTTCATCTTTGCCTTGCCAGTTTGTTTCTTAGGGTAGACATAGTTGAACTCTAGTTTCTTCTTTGGTTCTTGTCCTACACCCTTTGAAACATGATGTTTAGCCTTTGACCCTTCCAAAGTTTGCGGGGTAAATTTCTCATCTCTTTCACAACAAGATGCACATTTAAAGTTGTCATTAGTTTGAAATCCTAAGCCTTCCTTATCTCCACTAGGCTTTTGGGATTCTAAGATTTGTTCCATAGTGACACGAGAATTGGTCCACTCATTAGTGATCTTTTTCAAGTCATTTATTTCAGCAACCAATTCATCGTTTTTAACTTTAAATATAGCATTTTGTTCTTCTAAGAAACGGTTTCGATCAGTAAGAGGAGTCATGCTCTTGATCTGCTCCTTAAGGAGGGTGAGTTCAGATCTTAGTAGAGATTTCTCCGTCTTGAGCTGGGAAATTTCTTCAGTTGAAAGTGCTAAAGCTTCCTTCATGCCAGAAAACTTACTAATTACCTGTTCAGCTTTTGCAAACATCTTTTCTTGTTCATCGGGAGAAATGTCAAACTTGACTTGAGGTGTGGTAGACAGAACTTCCTTCACTTTGGGGTTTAGTAGAGCCTTCTTTGCTGCACTAACATCACATCTTGAAAATAGAAGATCACCATTCTTTTGAACCGGAGTTAGGAATCCTTTTTCAGCAAGTTCATCGGCCGTATAACTTATCCGTTTAGGTTTGGCATTTGGTGAGCGACGAATTTTATTATCATCCTCATCATCGGACTGAACGACCAAACAAATGTGACCTTCAGAATCTTCATCACTTTCATCAATCCATGTAGCTAACTCTTTTGAGGTAGAGTCTTCTTCAGCCATCATTCCCTTTTGCTTTGAATACCTTGGAGTAAAGTTACTTTTCTTCTTCATATACTCATATTTGGGAATTGGACATTCTGATGCGAAGTGACCTGGTTTCCTGCAATTAAAACAAACAAGATATTCTTTCTTCTTGGAGAAGTTGAAGTTCTCTTTCTTCTTTGAAGGGCTGCTCCTTGAAAACCTTGTTGGAGCTTTGCTTGTTGATCCGGGTCTTGCTGTCTTTCTGAACTTTTGGAATCTTTTCACGAACATAGCAAAATCATCATCATCCATATCAAGTAAATCTGATGTGGAGATTTTTGGATCTTCTTCCTTGATAACTTCTTCCTTTTGAGCAACCAACGATAAGCTCTTTGTTTTTCCTTCCATTTCAGCAATGTTGTTAAGCTTGATATCAAAGACCTTGAGGTTGGCATAGAGGCTTCTAAGAGACATGTCATCTAGTAACTTGGTATCTTCAAGAGTGTTTCCTTTGTGTAGATATTGCGAACCAAGAGCGGCAAGAAAATTAACATTAATTTCTTTCTTGGTAAGCTTCTTTCCGAGTGCTGTATAAGTACTTACGATCTCACAATAACGATCATAAGTGGCTCTTAGAGATTCACCGGGGATCTTAGCAAAGTTGTTGAATCTTCTTTGAATTGCAAACTTTTTGCTTTCCTTGCAAGCTTGATCTCCTTCGATGTAATCTTCAATTGCATCCCAAAGTTCTTTTGCAGTAGAACATTCCATGATCTGTCGACGCTGTGACGTACTCAAGGTACTTAGAAGTATACTTTTTGCTTTCACATCCATTCCAACCAGTCTTTTCTCTTCATCGGTCCATTCAGCTTTTGGTTTCTTGATAGTCGGATTTGCACCATTGGTTTCTGGATCCGGATTAGCTTTCATTGGGAAGTATGGTCCAATGGTTAGACAATCACCAAGTTGCTCGTCCATGGAGTAGAACTGAGTTAGAATGCTGTGCTTCCATACGTCAAAATTATCTTCGTCGAACGCTGGAACGTGAGTGAAGTTAACCGTTGCCATAGTTTTCTGACTTGCCATTTTGAATCGGCACCCAAGCTGTTAAGCTTGAAAAACAGAAGTTTTATAAAGGTGTTTGCTCTGATACCACTTGTTGGTCCCAGAGACACAACAAGGGTATGAAAAGAGGCTAGAGGGGGGGGGGGGGTGAATAGCCTATTTAAAATTTCAACCCTTTTTCAAAATTCAACCTTTATGCTTACACTTGAGTTTTGCGGTAGATAAAAACCACACGGTCAAGTATAAAATGCACAGCGGAAGTTTTCGTTGAAACAAGTTAAGAGTTGGTTTTGATAAGTTCAATGCAGTAGGTTAGTTTTTGTGGTAGGTAGTGCGGTAGATGTATATGCGGTAGGTAGTAGTGCGGTAGGTTAAGGTGAGGTAGGTTGAAAGATTGAAAATTTGTGTCTTGGAGATTTTTGGCAAATAATAAGTTAGTCAGATTTTAACTTAGGCAATGAGGTAGACAAACAAACACAATTCACACTTGTTCTTAAATCTGAAAGATCAAACACTAAAAGACAAACAAAATTAATATGAACAAGTGAAGAGCAATATGAACAAGATGAACAATAAGTAAATTTGCAGAAAGGTAAAGTGCAGTAAGTAAATGACACAATGATTTGGAAAGGTTCGATCTGTTAAAAGATCTACGTCCTTTACCAAGATGGTCAGTCTTGGATTTTGAATGGAGGATGTATTAATTCTCTTGAGTACAGATTACAAAGATGAAGAACTGAATTAACTCCTATTTTCTATGAAGAACAATCCTAGACTTAGACCAGTGTATCCCTAATGATTCAATCTATGTGATTGATCAATCGGGGTGAGTGTGTGTGTAAGAATCAAGAGCTCTTTGAAATCTATATGATTTTAGAGCCTAATGAATCTTGTGTTGAGAGGCTTGAGATTTGATCTTGAAGGTTGCTGGAGATTTGTTGAAGACTTGAAGGTTGAGTGCTTGAAGATTCAAAGGATTTTGGAAATCTTGAGTATGATCTTCAATCACCAAGAATTTTAACAGCAATTTCTCTCTTAGAATCTCAGCGTATCTTTCAATGAAGAATTCAAGGTCTATTTATAGCCTTGATGGAGAAACTAGCCGTTAGAAATACTTGGGGTCCAAGTTGAAGGACAATGAGCTGTTGAAATCTAATTGGAGCTCAGTCTGAGTTGTCCTTTTGTTGCAGAGTCATGGTGGTCCAACTGTACTATGATGACAGTTGTATTCAAATTTGAAATTTGAATTTGCAACGTTCAAAACTAACCAAGGTAAAGACACAAGTGTGACCATGGTTAAGTTTGAACCATCTTGAGTTTCTTCAACCATGGTTCCATGCGGTAGAGATTCACGCGGTAGGATGAAACCATGCGGCAAGGTTATCTGCGGCAAGCATAGAGAATGCGGCACCTTGGTTATGCGGTAGGTTACATGCGGTAGGCAATGGACCTACCTCATTTTTCCAGACTTAGAAAATTTCCAGCCTATCAATCTAAAGCCTATACTATCAAGGTGGACTATTCTAAGAAAGAAGTTTTAACACTTCTTACAATATATCCTAAAGTCCACAAAAGATAAAAATTAGGTTATGGGATCAATCAAATCTAGGTAATAGGAGTGGTTTATAATAAGCATACCCAACAGTTCTACATCCTTGTTTTCATCCAACCGTTTCCATGATTGAGTGTCAGATTTGCTATTCATTGGGTAATGGACGAACATCAATCCTTGTTCATTTGTCCATGGTCAAATCAAGATTTTTCTATTTTTATACCATGGTCAAGCTCTTGAATTTATGACGGAAGGGAGGAAAACGAAGTCTTTCGGTTAGGAAGAAAAAGGTTGGTGGGAAAGGAGAAGGAGAATGAAGTTAATTGTGTGGGTTAGCTTTTACGAAGATACAGGAATAGAAGGCGGGGAGGGGAGGGGAAATAAGAAGGGGTTTGGGTATTTTAAAAAGTACACATTTTCTATATATACTTAAAATTTTCATGGGTGCGAATAACAAATCTCTTACATAATAGACCATTCAAAACCAAATAATACAAATTGAACAAAAAAAAAAAACAAAAAACAAACAAACTATTGTTTGAGATCAGAAGACCGAGCCACCTACCGCACATAATCAACCTTCTATAAGCCTCATTATATCTGATGTTAGATTTTGAGAACTTTGCTTGCAAGTTGTAAATATTCCGTTCAGATTGTGATTCAATTTGTAACATTGAATTAAGATCCGAACCGCACTGTATAATGAACTTAGGAATTAAACTGTGTTTTAAATAACAATTTGAACTGCAAATTAAACAAAACAACAATCTAAATAAAATAAAATTAAACAAAGTTTGGTTTGTTCAATTTGAAAAATTTCGCAATGGCTATATTTCATATACTGAATTAAACTGTTTTTTTAAACGATGTCCACTTCAGAAGGATGCGAGAAAAGGGATCGAACCTTAGCGCTCACCGAACCGAACGTGAGACTTGACTTTTCCACTAAATTAAAATGTGTTTTAAATAACAGTTTGAATTGCAAAACAATTTCCCTGTCGAAAATAAAGTAAATTAAGGCCTCGTTTGTTTTTTTCATTCAGATCTGAATGAAGTCTGAATGTCTAGCGAATCAGACCTTCTCCAATTCAGATTGTTTGTTTTTTTTTCAGCTTTCAGATCTGAATAGAGACTTTTGATCTGAATGGAGTCTGAATGAATCAGACCTAAAATGAAGTCTGATTAGAGTCTGAATGGTGTCAGAAGTAATAATAATTAAAATGTTTTTTCACTTTTCTTTTAGCAAATAAAAATCCATTATTATCCATTAATTCTCATGCTTATACATAATATTTCAAAAGGTTAACACTTAAAAAAAAAAACAATTCAGATGTGAATTCAGATGAAAAAACAAACAGCTTGAATAATTCAGAATTCAGTCTTCAGACGCTGCCTCTTATTGATTCAGATGAGAATTCAGATTTCAGGACTTAACACTTAAAAAAAACAAACGCCACCTAAATATAGTTTGGTTTGTTTAAATTTTGGGCAATGCTAGTTGCACAAAACAAGTCTACAAAATGATGGATACAAAATGAGGTGATGATATTTTGTTGGTTACATCGATTATGGACCCGTCATACTCTAATTAAAAGCACTGATAAAATCTTGATACATTATTTTGTGAACCAAATTTTATAAGTATTTTTTGTGACTTTATATTTACCCAATTTTTGTTCCTTTTTCTTCCCGTGTGGTTGAGGTCTGAAATTCGCCTACATCCAACTAGACTAGCACCCTAGTCTCATTACATTGACTAAACCTAGAGAGAGAAAAGGAGAGCGAGAGAAAAAAACAACTGTACGTATACTTGTAATAAATTAAGTGAATAAATAAAAGGGGGGTGGGGGTGTCGGCTAGAACCAGGCAAACACCATCAATCGATCTGTATCATCTTTATTATTCATATCTCTATCCTCCTTTACTCTTTCTTCTCCCCCTCCCCCTCTTTCAAAACCCTAATTATTATTTACTGCCTCTCTCTCTTTCTCTCCGTCTATTGATCCGATTGATATGGAAGACACTTGATTCCCTTACTCAATTGCCTTTTTTCTTGATTAATCTCTCTCAATTCTTAGGTACACTTCATTTTACTGCTCTCTTCTTGTTTTGATTTGGACTATTTATCAATGATTTTCTGAATATGGTTTGCTCAAGTTGCTGTTTGTTTTATTTTGCTTGATGGGTTTGTATGCATATACATTTTGATTGTGTTTGTTTACTATTATTGGGAGTGTTTGATTGTTGGTTTGATCTGGAGATAGTTGGACCAATTTTGACTGATGTGTTTCACTCTTTCCACTACTGTCTTGCTTCACGTTTAAATGGATTCTGTGTGCATCTTTATTATTGAGTTATTGAGTGTTTCAGTTATTTATTACTATATTTTGTGTGATTTTTATGAAATGGACCAAAAATACTGGAAATGTAACAAGCATGTTGTTGCTCTTCGTTAGGGGAGAATTTTTGTCCTTAATTTAAGCATAAAGGTAAAGAGTGTTTGATAAAAGTTAGATGGGTTCATGCTTTTTGGCTGATTTTTATCTCTATACATAAGCTCCAAAGCCTTCCAATTTGCCTTTTTTTATTTTATTGCCTTTAAGAACAGAAAGGGTGAGCATAACTGATACACACAAGTAATTAAGTGATTTGATTAATTATGTTGGAAGCCATCTGTTAGCTTAATCAGCTCACCGATGATTAACCTGGCTGTTTAATTTATTGCATATTGATCACAAGAAGTCAGTTGTTTCTGTTTGTAAAAGCTTTTAATATAACAACACTTAAATGCAGATTCAGTACTCTTAAAGTTGGAGGCTTTGTCGTATATCAAGTGGGCGCACTGTGATTTCTCGGTGCTGTATTATGGCACATATGTCCGCAAACCAGTTTCCTGGAAGGGCTCAATCAGGTTTACCCCTCTTTTCTTAAAAAAAAAAAAAAACTATTATAAGCACTCGCGAGTCCATTCGATGTTTCATGTTAGCCGAACCCAGATCATTTTTGGACTAAGAATTTGTTGGTGTTGAGTGTGTTGTATACATCTCTTGTAGTTGGTACCTAATTGGAGTTAGTAGTTGGTACCTTTGTATATATATCTGTTGGTGACAATAAATGGGTACTGAATACAAAAGAAAATAAAATCTTGATTAAATGTCAATTTAACAGGTTTGCTCATTGAGTTTTCGTTGCAAACACTTCAGACTATGTATTCATCAGAACCAAGTTGCTTCATGTAGTTACTTTATAAAATCCACATATTTGCTATCATTTTTTTTTTCTCAGTTGGGGTTTAAACCATTGTAAATCGGCTCAGGTCTTGGATTTATTTTTATAACTTGTCTGGTTCTTGATTTATTTTTATAACTTGTTTGGTTCTTGATTTATTTATATAACTTGTTTGGTTCTTGAGAGTGCATGTAGTTAGGTCATAGGGTTTTCCCTCCTACCAGCCACATGGTTTTCACCTTTACGTTTTGTAGCCTTTTGTTGTTTCTTTTGTAACGGGATTGACTGTTATTTCTTTCAGGAGGCCCAGGTGATGCTTTATACAAGGAATTGTGGCATGCATGTGCTGGACCTCTTGTCAATCTTCCTCGGGAAGGGGAACGCGTCTACTACTTTCCTCAAGGGCATATGGAGCAGGTCTGCTTTGGTCTCTTTATGCAATGGAATTGATTTTAATGTGATTTGATTTAATGAGCTCAGTATTTTTCATTTGTAGCTATTCTGACATGGATGTAACTGGTCCAATTTAATATTGTGACTTCCACAGTGCTTTGTTTTGTAGTTTGATTTATTCTCCTTGAGAGGTCAGAAAAGTAAAATTGGAATCGCGCTCTCTGTTTTGATCCTCATTAAATGGGATAGAAGAAAGTGTAGGAGCCGATGAAACAGGAGACAGAACTTAGTGTGCATATTTGTTTTGTTTTTCACTCCTCAAAGTACTTATCAACATATCAATAACTCCTGATCATGAAGTTCTTTTTTTCTCCACGTGCAAAAGTGCGCATATTTCTCTAACTTTGAGCCTTTTTTTTAATGCATGTCCTTGCTCTTGAGTGTGTTATCATCCCCTTCAGCATCCCAATAAAATTTGAGACGCCTATTGAACTTTAGTTTAGTACTATTTCTTCTTACTGCCCAGTCTTTGCACATATTTCGGCGCAGTACCAACTATATTTGTTCTTCTTGCAGCTCGAAGCGTCGACTCATCAGGGTTTAGACCAGCAGCTTCCTTCATTCAACTTGCCGGCTAAAATATTGTGTAAAGTGATGAATGTTCAGCTCCGGGTGAGTTTGAAAGATTATTCATGCACAGATATAATTCTGCTCATTTTACACTCATCCAAAATATAACAAAAAAAGAAAAACATGATTAAATATAGTTAGCAAGCTTCTGTCATTAAGCATCACTTCTTGTACTCATTTTTGCAGGCTGAAACAGAAACTGATGAAGTTTATGCACAAGTAACTCTACTACCTGAAACAGATGTGAGCTCTCTTATTGCATAGAATCTCGAGTTTTGTTCATTTGTTCAATTAGGATTTCTCTGTGCGACATAAATTATTTTTACTTATATCCCACCTACCGTCCTCTAGTATTGGGTTCTTATGTTTGCCTTTTATTCTATTATGTGGATCAGCAAAGTGAGATAACAAGCCCAGATCCACCCCTCACAGAACCTCCAAGGTGCACTGTCCATTCATTTTGCAAGACGCTTACAGCTTCTGACACAAGCACTCATGGGGGATTCTCCGTTCTTCGGAGGCATGCCGATGATTGTTTGCCTCCCCTTGTAAGCTTTAGATCTTCACTTCTCCTCTCAATGGCAACTTTCCTTGCCTTTACTCTTATAATTGTTTGTTTTTGTTTGGACTTCCATTTTTTTGGCTAGGATATGTCCCAACAACCACCCTGGCAGGAATTGGTTGCTAGTGATCTTCACGGCAATGAATGGCATTTTCGTCACATATTTCGAGGTTAGTACTTGATGTTATTTTGCTGGATACTATCAAATTTTCCTGTATCAGAACTTAATCACTGAATAAGATGGAGAATTCTTGTTACATATTGGGATGATACTTCAACGAAGATAGTTATTATGTGCTGGTTTATGATTTAGGTTGCGGTGTTATGCATTGGTCTGCTCCTTATAGGGCAAGACAATGACAATTGAGGCAATATTTTCTATTTAGTCTTTTACCTCTGTTTACGTTGACTATATGTTGCAGGGCAGCCTCGGCGTCACCTACTGACCACTGGCTGGAGCGTGTTTGTTAGTTCCAAAAAGTTGGTTGCTGGTGATGCTTTTATTTTCCTAAGGCAAGTAGAAATAAGGATCTCTCGACTACATAGATTATTGTCTTCAAGATACTGATTGGCATATATAACATTGCATCTTTTCCCAGGGGAGAAAATGGAGAGCTACGTGTTGGGGTGAGGAGGCTGATGAGACAGCTAAATAACATGCCATCATCTGTTATATCAAGCCACAGCATGCATCTTGGTGTTCTTGCTACAGCCTCTCATGCCATTGCAACTGGAACCCTATTTTCCGTCTTCTATAAACCAAGGTAATTCTTTGGTTGTATTTTGTGATTGTGGATGTTGCTATAAATAATTGATTTGGTACTTAAATGCATGTCAGTTCCCCTGTTTCATTCAAATGATGAGCTGATCTTACGAGATCCCGGGTCTGCTCTCGAGTTTTTAAAGGAGAGAAAAGAAAGGAAGGAGAATGAAGGGGAGGGGAAGGAAGGGGAGGGGAGGGAATTCAATTTCTTTCCGTAGTGCTCTCGAGTTAGGAAGGAAAAGAAAATAAACATTCAACTTTCTCTTCTCTTGCTCCAGAGATTTGGAATGAAATGAGAGGAAATAAAAAGAGTATTACATTTTTACCCTCAGTCCCTCTTCTCAAGCTCTCTCGTTCTCTATTTTATAAGAAACCGCAAGTATATGTGAATTAAAACCCCACCCAAATATAAGAGTTCATACTTCAATCACTTTAAAATAAATATTTCACCGTCCCAAAAATATATATTTCACCATCCCAAAATAAATGTTTAAATTTATTAAAATTTACTCTTGATCAAGAGGGAATTTAAACAAAATTTGATAATTTATTTATAAAATTTGATCATTTATTTTACAACGGAGGAATTGATCAAAGAGCGAATTCGAATAAAATTTAGTCATTCGTTTGAGATGGAGAGAGCATGGGTACTGTTCCAGTATTGTAATGGAGTTTCAACTCTCAACCCTCACATTTCAAAATTTAGCCCATCAACTGCCAATTTTTTTAGATCTTGAAATCAAGAGTTCTGTGATCTCTGTGGGAGACAATAACGGAGTAAACACAAGACGAAATCCAGTTCATATGAGAATATCTTTGCGGCAACAGCTTGAGAAGAGCCTCCATTGTCAGCCGACGGAAGAGAACATGATGTACCTGGAGGGTTTTTTCTTGTGAGGGTGCTGGGTGCGTGGGGTGGTATAGGAGACGAATGAGAGGGTAAAACTGGGTTTATGAAAAATACTCTCATCTTTGATTTTCTTTTCTTTTCTCACTAGTGTTTACTCCCTACGTCCCATTTTAAGGGTCAAAAATTTCCTAAAAGGGCGTCCCATTTTAAGAGTCAAAATCCTAAAATAGAAAGTGGGTCCTACATGTCATACTCACAACAATTATCCGCTAACTCTTCTCTACCCCACTTTCTCTCTCCTACCCAACTATCAACACTCACAACACATCACCTTTTCCTTAATTCTTGAACCCACCCATTTTTTGACTCTTAAAATGGGACGGAGGGAGTATACATTTTACTGGCATCCTACTAGGTTACTAGCTGGTTCGCTTTATCGTCCTTTTCTGGTGTATTACTGTCTAGATTTGAATGTTCTCATGTTTCAGGGTGCACATCTTGTTTGGAGTCCAATGTGACATCTCGTTGACTACAGAGTGGAATCATCCCTTATTTTTGTTATGTACATGTTATTAGGGTTTGATCCCGCGAATTTCAAGTTCCATGTTTAGAATGGAGTGTATAGATTTGTTCAGCTGGATTATGTTTCTCCATTCAAATAGGAATTTATCAATTATTCACTCTTATATTCTGAGAATGGTTTCTACTACATAGCCAAGTGCTCGTGGCTGCAATTATTTTCTTGAATTATAATTTGCTGATGGAAAACTTACTGATATTTATGCAATCTATACCCAGAACTAGTCGATCAGAGTTCATCGTGAGTCTTAACAAGTACCTTGAAGCTCGAAGTCACAAGCTCTCTGTTGGGATGAGGTTTAAAATGCGATTTGAGGCTGAGGAAGTTCCTGAAAGAAGGTATTCAGTGTAGCTTGCTCATGATTTAGGTGGTTCTGAAGCTTTAAATTGACTACAGCTGTCTATTTTGTTTGTTGATGTAGGTTTAGTGGAACGATAGTTGGTGTTGGAGAGGGTACATCAGCAAAGTGGGTTGACTCAGAATGGAGATCCTTAAAGGTGAATACAATGGCTTCTCCGCTCTTCTGCAATATTGTTTACTAAACTTTACAATGTGTTGCCTATTGGTTTGGATCGACCTGTTTGTGCCTTGGATTTGGTTGCTGTAGTTGACTTGTTCATTGATCTCTGGAGGCAATCATTTCCATGTGTGCAGTGAGGGCTGATCATTTTTATTTGGTAGGAAAAACAAGAATAATTATTAATGTCACACTAGAGTGAAGATTTTTTTTTCTTTTTTTAATAGTGAGTGTTCAGTTAAGCGCTCTCTGACGGAGCTAGTTTTTGTTTAATGCCGACTTGTCCTTCTATGCTAACATTGTTTTCATTTGCATATGCCATAGAGCTCTTGTTTTGTTATATGTTAGATCGACCCTTTTTTGCAGATGCGAGTTCATCTTAGTTGATTTCGTATCTATGGATTCCTCTTGGACAACCTTTCTCACATTTATGTATTGCAGGAGTGTTGTTACTCTGAATACTATTTATTTTTAGGTTTAATTGAAATTAGTTATATGAGTTTTACACGTGTACACTTGGTTATTTAGTTTGTAATTTTTACAACCTGATTCCTCTGTTTGTTAAATTGGTGCAATGTGGTATACATAATAACGAATTGTTAATATTTTTAACAGAATTCATGTGATGTGCAAGGCACATGACATGTTAAGGGCAAACTTGTCATTTGGCTAGGGCATTTAAGTTAAACGAAAAGTAACTAAGCTGACAAAAACAATTCAAATATGTCCCTATATGTAAAACATTCAAGTTAAGCGAGAGTATGCGATCTCTGGAGGGAGATTTTAAACTCCTGGAGAGTTGTGTTTGATATGATACTTTGACTAATTAGGTGGGGCAAAAAAGAGAATTGAGTTTGGTAATGGAAAGGTAGAATCGACGAATTGGGGGAAAGTCCATTGTGCTTTTTGAAATGTCATGTGCATGGCGCATGACATTGATTATGTTAGGTTTTTAACTCTCCATCCATCTTTGTACCACATTGCAACAATTTTACAAACCTAGGAATTGAACCTTCAAAAAAAAAAAAAAAATAAACACCAAGGGATAGGACTGGAGCAATTACAACTAGATAACCAATTGACACGTGTAAACCCCAGGTAACTAATTTGCCATCCACCCTTGCTAGCAGATGTATGTCATCTTCGTAGATGGTTGCTTGTACTCCCCCCCCCCCCCCCCCCCCCTCTAATGTGATATTTCTGCAGTTTAATAATCTTTGTCGTTCTGGTGCGCTATTCTACTTGAAACCATTTTAGTAGCAACAGCGACTGAATTGCTATCCTTTTTCAGGTTCAATGGGATGAGCCTTCATCTATCTTGCGTCCAGAGAAAGTTTCGTCGTGGGAATTAGAACCTCTTGTCGCAGCCACTCCTTCAAATACACAGCCTCCTCAGAGGAATAAGCGAGCTAGACCACCAGTTTTACCATCTCCAGCACCAGATCTGTCTGAACTTGGTATGGTATCTTATGTCAACAACTTTCAACATTTTCATGTTCATTTTTTTTTTTTGGGTCCTTGGTTTTTGTAATAAAATTTTCTCTGTTAACAGGAATGTGGAAATCCCCTGTTGACCGTCCCTCAACATTCCCATACAGTGATCCTGCTCGTGGACTTGACCTTTACCCGTCTCCTAATTTCTCTTCTGCTACTAAGGGCAGCTCTCTGAGTTACAGTGAGAATGGTTCTTTGCCTCCTGTTTCAACCAGGCCGATGCATTGGTCCAACCAAGTGGAGACTGTTACTGAGTCGTTTGCACCTCTTGTCAATAAAGAAAGTGGCGGTGAGAAAAGGCAGAATAATGGCTACAGGTTATTTGGTATTGAGCTACTTGACCACTCATTTGTGGAAGATACTTCACCGAGGGTCCTGCCCGTGGCAGCAGTAGATCGCTCCGTCCCGTCCCTAGACACTGAATCTGACTTTCGTTCCGAACCATCTCATATAAACCGATCTGATATTCCTTCAGTTAGCTGTGAGCCTGAAAAATCATCCTTGAGATCTCCTCAAGAGTCGCATTGCAGGCAAATTCGGAGCTGCACTAAGGTACTTCACGACTTAATTAACATTTGAAAACCAATGAATTGATATGGAGTAAAATGCCCATCCCCTATTGTTTTTTACCTTTAAAACCAATGAATTGATATGGAGTAAAATGCCTATCCCCTATTGTTTTTTACCTTGAAAACCAATGAATTGATATGCGAGTAAAATGCCTATCCCCTATTGTTTTTTACCTTGATGGATTAAGTATAAAATTATATATTATATATTTGTTGTATAGGTTCACGTGCAAGGGATGGCTGTTGGAAGGGCGGTGGATTTGACACGGTTTAATTGTTATGAGGATCTACTGAGGAAATTGGAAGATATGTTTGAGATTGAAGGAGAGCTCCTTGGAGTAACAAAAAAATGGCAGGTTGTCTACACTGATGATGAGGATGACATGATGATGGTTGGGGATGATCCATGGCAGTTAAGTCAATTAATTAGCACTTCTAATTCCCTTTCCGTCACTATGATGCAACCGCACCCCCTTCTCACACACACATTGTGCCATCTTCATTTTCTATTACCATTAGCTGCATTAAATGTGGACTTCAGTTTTTTCTAAAAGCTGAGTACAATAGCGTTAAAAGTGTTGTTAGAGGTCTGAAGCATCATCTTGAAAAAAAAAAGAACCAAAGGATTTTAGAATCTGACGCAATGGTCATGTCTATTACAAATTATACTCGCATTGTCCCAAAATGAATGTTTGCACCTTGACTTTTTTCCTGACTGAAAAGGTATGATAATTTAAGTATCTTCACGTATTCTATAATTTGTTATTGACGCACTAATAGAAACACTATTAGAAGCTTTTATAGAAAACTATTAGAAGCTTTTATAGAATTTCATGAAGATAAATTGTTGGTCAAAATTCAACGTTGACCAAAAAAGGGAAACATTTACTTGAGACGGAGGGAGTATAAAGTTATATACTCCATATCAAGAACTTTAAACACATTTGCCCATAGGCCTTAAAGCATTTGCATTAGCTATCCAAAAAGGAGCTTCTTTTTCGTTTTCCTTTTCTGTAAATAGTTGTCAAATGAATATTTATTAAACTTGTACTTTTTCATTATTCTTTTTTATTTGTTATTATTATTATTATTATTATTATTATTAACCTGAATGTTTCTTGGCGGTATGTACAGTGAATTTTGCAGCATGGTGAGGAAGATATCCCTCTACACCACAGAAGAAGCCAAAAGGCTTTCACCCAAGATAAAACTCTCTGAGAATGATGAAATAATACAAGGCAAGCCAGCTGGGAATGCTGATGTCAGCACGGAAGAGCAGTCATCAAATGTGGGGTCCGGTTGCTAACCTCCACGCCCTCCCTCCACCTCACCTGAAAGAACGGAAAAAAGTTGTAGGTGGGGAAATAAGATAAAGAGGATTGTGGAATTAAATGAGATTTTTGATGGATTTTGTTGCTCGCACGAGCTGGTAAGGACACCAGAGGAAAACCAAAAGAGAGGGGGGGTTAGTTTAGACCATTTACAAAGCTGATAAAGATTGCGGGTATTTTTAGTACTATCTTATTGCTTGTTATTTTGTCTGAAGAATCGTGGTGTGCTTGTTTTGGGCCTTGTATAGGGGTTAAACAAGTTTGTCTGCTCACTCCCTATCTATAAGGAAGAGATGGAGAGAAGTCCGTCCGTCCGTCCCACTTCTAACCTTTTTTGTTTTCTTTTTTTATTTAAATATGGAGGTCAGGTCAGTGAATGTAAATATTAATATATACGTTTCCCTGAAGTTCCATTTGCAATATGTATTAGACAAGTTTGGAGTACGGGTTAATGGCTCTTGCTTATTCAGAGTGCTGCCTTGCGTTGTTCCCTTTCTTTGAATTGCAGATTCTTCATTGTGTGTACAGTATACATCAGTTGTGGCAACTTTTTAAAATTCTAGTGGCAAGCTTATTCTTAAAAATAAACTTGACTTGCAAAATTTGGTTTGCTTAATTTTGTGTTACCGCTCATTTCAGGATTCAGTATTTAACTGAACACCAAATTCAGATACCATGTTACCCAAATGCAGAACGACAGATTTGTCTCAGACATCAGATTGTTTTTGGATCATCAACAAACACCAATCAAACACTATGAATGAGTAAGACAGAAGCTCTATCTCTTTGGAAAATAAGCTAGGTTTTCGTAAAACAACTTACGGATTTCTCATCTGTAAGTCATTTTACAGAAAATGTTAACTCCCTCACTCACACACCCAACTCCCCCATACAACCCCACGCTACACACGCCACCTCCAAACCCCATCCCCACCCTCCAACCTTATCTTCCCTCCCCCATCACCCCCACCCCGCCCCCCCACCTACCCCCATTTTTTTTACTCTTATTAAAATTATTTTCTAACAACTCCCACACGCGCACTCCCTACCCACACCCCACCTCACAAAAAAAAAAAAAAAAAAAAAAAAAAAAAAAACTTTTTTTCACTCATTAAAATTATTTTGAACACCTCCCCCACCACCCACCCCCCGCCCCCCCACAACCACCCATCCCACCCCAACCCCAAACCCCCACCCACATTCAAATTTTTTCTCATAATAATTTTTTTTTTCATATGAAAACATTTTCCGGAAAACATTTTCCTTAGATTTACCAAACAACCAAAACACATGTTTATGTCATTTTTCGGAAATTATTTTACGCGAAACAAACAGAGCTTTCTCTAATATTTTGGAACTTTTCGCGACTTTCCAATTCCAACTCATATGGGTTACTGGCACGTGCTTCTTCAGAATGCTGCCTTAGTTATTCCCTTTCTCGGTGTTGAATTGCAGAATCTTCGTTGTGTGTACACATCAATTCTGGGGACTTTCTAAATTGTAGTAGCAAGCTTATTATTAAATGTGTGCATGTGAAAATAAACTTGACTTCCCAAATTTAATTTGCTTGATTTTGTTTTTGCCGCTCATTTGCGGAATAGTGATATTATTCACACCCGCAAAATTGCTGAATTGCTGAATGTACCCGCAATAACAATTCTTACAAAAATGCCATCAAACAAAATGTCCTTACTAACCTTCCTATATTATACACCCATAAATGGTTTTCCTCTACATTTTACTTACCTATTCACTACACACACCCGTGGCATTTAACTCCCTCATCAATCTACCTTTTAAGTTTTGACCTTCCAAATTTTGTCACCCCAAATTTTTAACCTTAATTTCTTTACTTTCAGTAAAAATAATAATAATAAAAAAATCTCTCTATCTCTAGAAAAAATCTTTGCAAATTCAATCATAATACGTAGTGTTGAATGATTAAAAATCATGAATGAAATGGCAAGCCATTTTTGCCCAAAAATAAGTGTTTCTTCATCTAATTTCTTTCACTTCACCCAATTTCTTTCACTTTTTTTCTTTCAATACGGGTAAAAATACATTGTCTTTATTGTTCGGTCGGTACCGACCAAACAAATTGAACATGTTCAGCAAATGTCGACCGAACAATGGGAACATGTTCGGCCAAAACGTGACCGAACATTTGAAGAATGTTCGGCTGACATCGACCGAACATTAATGTTTTGTTCCAGCTACGGTGGCCGAACATTTCACCATTGTTCTATCACGAACAATCACCTCTGGCCGAACATCACTAATATGTTCAGCCGACCAGGGCCGAACAACACAATCGGGATTTGGTGATTTCTTCACGAAAAGTTGAACTATAGCTTAATCTTGTATGATTTTCTTTTCTTTGTTTGCTTCTCAACAATGCAAAGCCTTGAATTACTCTTAAAAATGATGTGGGTTAAGAGATATTGAATAAAACGAGAGACCTATGTTGAAATGTTGAAATGAGTTTGGTGGGTTTAGTGCTGGAACAATTTGTGATCCCCGAATACCACACTCATATTCAGAATAAGATGGAGGAAGAAGATGAAGGCGGAAGCGAGAATAACCTGTTGAATCCATTGTTTATGTAGTAGGGAGAAAAGAAGAACAAGTAGGAGTTGTGTTCTTCTAAATGATAATGTCTCTTAATCACTCAAAGTCTTCCTAACAAAAATAAAGATTATTTAGTTGAGAGAGTAAGTAAATATAGTAGTCTCTAGGGTTTGATGGAAGACCCTTTATATAGGAGACAAGGTGACATTTCATTTAGGGACCACACACTTTCAAGTTTTATGATGTTGTATTACCTTTTTGCCCATCACAATTAGATAATTATACATCCAGGAATTTTACACACTTTATTATAAACTATACTTTATATTAATATTATAATCATGACTTTATTTATGGAAGTCATAAATAACTTGTATTGCAAGCCATGTTCTAACAACCTCCCACTTGGGTTGCAAAACAAATTCTTCTTTTAAATCATGAAGATAACATAAATGACAACCCTAATGTGCACTTTGTTGTCATCTATAACAATCTCGTCCATTAGCCATATAAGTATAGGACTAAAGGGGCAGTCGTTGTAATTGATTCGCAATTAAACCCACTATAATCACATATACAAATCCTAACTAAATGACATAAATCAAAAGTATAGATGTGTAGCATGGAACTTAATGAATATATACATATTCTTCCAACTAGTCCAACTTTAACCAAATGAGATCAAACTTTAATAATAATAGAACAATAAAATGAAGAATAACATAAACTCCCACTATATTAAATGTTATCAAAAGTTGTTACACCCATATGAGCAACATGCTCGTGAAATACTAAAGGTGATAACGCCTTAGTAAACGGATCCGCTAACATAGAGTTTGTACCAATAAGTTGTATTTCTATTTGTTCCTTTTGTACCATTTCTCTTACAACAAGAAACTTAATGTCTATATGCTTAGACTTTGACGAACTCTTGTTATTGTTGGAGTACAAAACCGCTGCCCTATTGTCACAATATAGCTTAATAGGTCTTTTGACGCTATCGACAATACAGAGTCCCTCAATGAATTTACGTAGCCATATAGCTTTATTGGATGCCTCGAAATAAGCAACAAACTCGGCTTCCATGGTAGAGGAAGTTACGAGTGTCTGCTTGACACTTCTCCAAGAAACTGCTCCACCGGCTAATGTGATGACATAACCAGACGTTGATTTACGGCTGTCTTGGCATCCAGCAAAGTCGGAATCAGAATACCCAATGATCTCAAGATGATCCGACTTTGAATATGTAAGCATGTAGTCCTTGGTGTTTTGTAAATACCGCATCACTCTTTTGGCTGCAACCCAATGTTCTCTCTCCGGATTGCTTTGGTATCTACCAAGCATCCCAATAATAAAGGCAAGGTCTAAACGAGTACAGACTTGCGCATACATTAAGCTTCCTACTGCTGATGCATAAGGGATGTTTTCCATATACTTGGTTTCAATTTTTTTTTTTTGGAACATTGATTAAGACTGAATTTATCTCCTTTAGAAACAGAGGTGTCATGTGGTTTACAGTTTTGCATGCTAAACCTTTGTAATACCTTCTCTATATAGGCCTTTTGTGATAATCCTAAAGTACCTCGTGAGTGATCACATTTTATTTGGATTCCTAATACAAAAGATGCCTCACCAAGATCTTTCATTTCAAATTTGTTTGAAAAAAATTTCTTAGTTTCTTTAAGAAAGTTCATGTCATTACTAGCAAGTAAAATATCATCCACATATAAGACTAAGAATATAAATTTACTCCCACGAAACTTATGGTATATACAATTTTTCACCAAGATTCGTTTCAAAGCCAAATGAAAGAATTACTTGATTAAATTTTAAATACCATTGACGAGAAGATTGCTTGAGCCCATAAATGGATTTCTTAAGTTTACAAACTAATTGATTAGTTTGTTCCAAATCATCCACCATTTCTGGTTTCTTCATATAGATGGTTTCCTCAATGTCTCCATTGAGAAAAACTGTCTTTACATCCATTTGATGAAGCTCAAGATCATAATGTGCCACTAATGCCATAATGATTCTAAAAGAGTTTTCAGAAGATACCAGAAAAAATGTTTCTTTGTAATCAATACCTTCCTTTTGAGTGAAACTTTTAGCAACAAGACGAGCCTTATGTCTTTCCACATTACCTTGTGAATCCCTTTTGGTTTAAAATATCCATTTACAACCAATAGGTTTCACATCCTTAGGTAATGGGACAAGATCCCAAACGTCATTGTCTTTCATAGATTTCAACTCTTCATTAATGGCATTGATCCACTTATGAGAATTAGGACTATTAATGGCTTGATGGAAGGTGAGAGACTCATCTCCCACTAAACATAAGTGTCCTTCATTCTCGGCAAGATACACCTCATAATCATCCGAAATGGCACTTCTTCTTACTCTATTGGATCTACTTAAGGGCACCGGTTCTTCCTCATTTTGAGGTTGTTGAATTTCCTCATTATGTTCAACATTTTCATGTTGTTCATTATTTATAGGGGAGTCAATATTTTGAATATATTCCTCTTGAATTTCAGGTACAAGTACTTAATTTTCAATTGGAACTACTATGGGAAGAGGTATAGAAATGGATTCCTCTTCCTCAAATTCAAATTTATTATTCCTAATTTCCCCTCTAAATTCAACATCCTCAAAGAACCTAGCATTTCCCGTTTCAAAAAAGGTTCTAGTTTTCGGGTTGTAAAATTTATAGCCCCTAGATCTCTCGGCATACCCTACAAAATAGCTACTAACTGTCTTAGCGTCCAGTTTTCCCTCATTAGGCCTATAAGGCCTAGCTTCTGCTGGACAACCCCATACATGAAGATGATTTAAGGACGGTTTCTTATTCGTACATAATTCATAAGGGATTTTATTATTAGTAGCCTTAGAGGGAGCTTTATTGAGAAGATAAATTGCGGTTTTTAAAGCATCGCCCCATAATGAGTGAAGTAAAGAAGTACAAGAGACCATACTTCTTACCATATCCTTAAGGGTTCTATTACGTCTCTCAGCTAGACCATTCATACTAGGCGTACCCGACATAGTATAGTGAGGGACAATCCCACACTCTTCAAGATAGCGAGCAAAAGGACCCGGACGTTGTTCCCCCGAACCGTCATTCCGACCATAGTATTCACCACCACGATCGGATCTAACGTTCTTAATAGTCTTACCTAGTTGATTTTCAACTTCGGCTTTAAAAGACTTGAAAACGTCCAAAGATTGAGACTTTTCATGAAGTAAATAAATGTACCCATATCGAGAGTAGTCATCTATGAACGTAATAAAGTATTGTTGACCATTCCAAGAAGGAGTAGGTAATGGCCCACAAATATCCGTATGTATTAGTTCTAAGACGCTTGATGCTCTCGAGGATACATTTCTCTTTTTGTTTGTAAACTTTCCTTTTAGGCATTCAATGCAAAAGTTTTTTTCCAGGAATATCAAGTTTATTTATGATTCCCTCTGACACAAGCTTGTAAATTCTCCTTTTGGAGATATGACCTAAACGCCTATGCCATAAGGTATAATAATTTTCACTTGAAAACTTTCGCTTCTTACTTTTAGTTTCATTATTATGGGACTTATTTATTGTTTAGTGTTAAGCAAATAAATATTATCACTACTTGATAAAGTACTAGTACCAACAATAATGGAATTAAAATAAAGTTCACATCTATTATTACCAAATAAACAAGAGTAACCCACTTTGTCCAAAACTGTGATAGATATTAAATTCCTTCTAAATGAAGGTACAATGAATGTATTATTTAGTACAAAATAATATCCAATACTTAATAACAACCTAAAGGTCCCTATGCCTATAACTTCAACCGGGTTCCCAGCTCCCATATAGATGAATCTTTCATCTTCGCTAGGTCTTCGGTAATTCAGGCAATCCTACATAGACATACTTATATGAGTTGTTGCACCAGTATCCAACCACCATGTATATGTAGGAATTGAAACTAAATTAGCCTCATTACAAACAAGATCAAATGACATACCTTTCTTAGCACGCCAGGCGTGATACTTAGGGTAGTCATACTTCATGTGCGTTAGGTCCTTGCAAAAGAAGCACTTCTTTTCTTTACGATCATCAGATGATCCTTTAGGCTTCTTATTGCTTGTTACCGCAATTTCTTTCCCTCTTCTCTTAGTCCCATGAGAAGAGGTAGATGCTAAATGAGCACTTTCTACCTTAGATTGCTTTAATTTATCTTCCTCTTGTGTCAGATGTGAAATTAATTCATTAATATTCCACTTATCTTTTTGACAATTATAGGTCACTTCAAAGTGACCAAACTGAGGAGGAATAGAGATCAAAACTAAATGCATGAGAAGATCTTCCGATATCTCTAACTTAAGTGCTTTTAGCTTTGTCGAAAGGCGAAGCATTTCTAGAATGTACTCCCTAAGATTTTCGGCACCCTTGTACTTCATGGAAACAAGTTTCCTTAGGGTAGAACTTGTTTCCGACTTTTCGCTTTTTGCAAAGCGTTCTTCAAGGGTCTCAAGAAAAGTCTTAGCATCAACATCCTCGGGAACACTGTTCAAAAAAGTTTCCGGGACGATATTTTTCATAAACATTAGGCTCACGCGATTGGAGCGTTTCCATTTCTCAGCATATAAACGATCTTCAGCAGTGCTTTGATCAGTGAGAGGAAGCAGAAACGGCTCCCTAAATGCGAGATCTATGTCCATACAGCCTAAGATCGTTACAATTTTGTTTTTCCAAGTTTTAAAGATTGTCCCATTAAGCATCGGAATTGTGCTCATCGCAGCAGTAATAGAAGAAGCATTAAGTAAATCTGTCGGGAATCAAGAACAAGAATGAATACAAAACATTATAAGTAACTACATTATGAATAAATGATTAATTATATCAAATGAAATCCATCAATAAAACAATTAACATAACATCAAAACTAATCTTTGGATTGCGAGTTGATTCATAAATAATTGCTTTTGATAACAAATAATTTGAACAATATTTGATTAAATGCTTAATCTTCCTTTGGGTAGTCTTAAGCGTTTAACAAAATAACTTAATGTTCATTTTATTTGTCATCACATGAATGCTCAAGTTTAGTCAAACGTCAAGATCTTCTTTGGAAAATTCAAGTCATTCACATATTAACTTAAACATTCAACACTTTAACAATTTTGTGTTTAAATAACGTTAATCACTTAGGTGATAATATTATTTAAACAATTAATAAAATTGTTTAAGCATATAATTAATCAAGGCTTTAAGGTTTGAAAAATGAATGTTTTGTCCAAAGGGGAAAACAAAAATTGTGAAGAAATTTGAAAAATCCATAAAATGTGAACAGTGTTTGCACGGCCAAGCGAAGGAAATGACACGGCCGAGCATCACTTTTACAAAAACATTGTTTTCGACATATTGTGCACGACCACGCTAAACAAAACGCACGACCGTGCTGCTCGGCCGAGCATAGGAAAGGACACGGCCGAGCACCTTAATCAGAAACATTTGCCTTTTGTCGACATACAATGCACGACCGTGCAAAATCAAACGCACGACCGTGCAGGTCTTGGTCCGACCGGGCATAACCAAAGACCCGACCGGGTTATTTAAGAGAACCGACCGGACTCAACCAAAGATCCGGCCGATTTATATAATTTTTGGCACCATTTCATGTGCTCGGCCGAGCAGATCATAAGACTCGGCCGAGCTGGTAATTTTTCTGAATTTTGTTTAAACTTTCCCAAAATCAATGAATGGCAAGTAAATCCACATGGTATGTACTTAAAACATAAAACCACGCTATTTAGTATAATCTTGCTTTTAAAATTAATGGAATCAAGTAAGTAGATCCACATGGTATGCACTAAAACATAAAACCATGTTTTGAAGGGATAGTCAAACTTGAACCATTGAGTTTAATGAACAAAACTTTCAAACCATTTTCATTAAATTCAGATCAGTACTCTATGAATGAATTAGAGTCCCTAATCAACATCAAATCTTTATGATTTAACAGGAAAAAATGAATCAATTAAAGCATAAAAGCTTTCTTAAAAGAACTCAAACTCAAACAAAAAATGAGCGGGCTCTGATACCAATTGCTGGAACAATTTGTGATCCCCGAATACCACACTCATATTCAGAATAAGATTGAGGAAGAAGATGAAGGCAGAAGCGAGAATTACCTGTTGAATCCATTGTTTATGTAGTAGGGAGAAATGAAGAACAAGTAGGAATTGTGTTCTTCTAAATGATAATGTCTCTTAATCACTCAAAGTCTTCCTAACAAAAATGAAGATTATTTAGTTGAGAGAGTAAGTAAATGTAGTAGTCTCTAGGGTTTGATGAAAGGCCCTTTATATAGGAGACAATGTGACATTTCATTTAGGGACCACACCCTTTCAAGCTTTATGATGTTGTATTATCCTTTTGCCCATCACAATTAGATAATTATACATCCAGGAATTTTACACACTTTATTATAAACTATACTTTATATTAATATTATAATCATGACTTTATTTATGGAAGTCTTAAATAACTTGTATTGCAAGCCATGTTCTAACATTTAGAGGAAGTCTGTGTGGTTTTTGTTGGGGGGTTAAGTTTGAGTAGTGTGGGTGTGTTGGTGTGTTTTCTTAATTTAAATAGGTATATAGTAAGGGGTTTAAAAGGGTAAAGTGGGAAAAGAGGTGGTGTATCAAGTGTTGAGTTGATAATTATTTCAAGTAAACTTAGTATTGCAGGTACATTCAGCAATTTTGTGGGTGTGAATAGTAGCACTCTTTGTGGAATGGTGTTTAACTGAACGTGTCATGAGTAGGCGTGGGTTTGTGCTTGTGTTATAACGGAAGCGTTTGATACTAGTTTGATAATAACAAATGCAGAAAGATAAACAGATACCAACATATGATAAAAGTGAAATCAATGTACTCACAAATATGCGCTGTTTACTAACAGACTGTTATGAAAACGAATTTATTACTGTTAGCTAGTCCACAGGAGAAGGTGAACGAATTTATTACTATAGTGAGACCACAATATAGATTACAACCTATTTACCAAATTTTTAACTAGAACATATAAACAGATTACACAGTATTGTCCATATTCGAGTTCAGATTTGTTCTTAACTTCCGTTTATAACACCAGATCCAGATACCAAATTATTTAGATGCAGATTGACGGATTTGTCTCAGACTTCAAAATGTTTCAAATTATTCTTGAATCACTAATGAACATGAATCAAACACTATGAACCGATTAGACAGAATCTCTAACTCAATCTCTAAATATCTCAATATTTTCTCGACTTTCTAACTCATATTGGCTATTGGGGATATCTAGTATTTATACTCGCCAATCCTAATCCTTAGGAAACAGGAAACTGTACACGTGACCCTAATTAGAAGGAATGCTGGAAATATGCGGCTGCATGAGGCGAGCGCATAGCTTTCTCATGTATCACCCAAAGCATGCACATAACTCTAATTTAGTGACCAAAGTATTTTTGGCTTAGCGGTATCCGAGTGTGTGCGTAGAGTCCTCCCTTAGGGTGAGGTCTCAGGTTCGACTCCTACATGAAGCAAGTGGAGAACCTTTATCTTTCATGGCCCACAGGGCTAAAGTTGTATCCCTAGGGCTGTTTGTAATAGGCTAGCTATTTGTAATAGACTAAGTTGTATCATGCTCTGTAATAGACTCTATAGGAGTTTCTAATAGATAGGAAAATTGATCTGTAATGACTTGCCTACGGGTTGTAATATGATGAAAATTTCTTTAATGGTACCAACTTTCTGAAGAAAAAAACACTCTAATTTAGTGTTCTCAGTAAGTTATGCGACCCTATACGCCGGGTAGGCTCGCTCCATTCAAGCATTTGAGATTCAAAGCACTTCCATTTCTTAGCATATTGAGACTGTTAAATTTTCTATAATGTTTTTTCATAGGAAACGAAGAAAACATTGGACTAGAAATTGAAAATATGGTGATCCATATTTCCTGACTAATCAGTTTGAGGGTATATATTGTTGGCAAAAACTCATGTGAGAACGTCTCACATGGTGAGACGAATCCTACATGGGTTGCCCCGCCCGTCAATTAGCCAACCCACCCGATCTGCTTACGCCTTCTCAGATCGTGCCACGTGACGCGACTTTGAAAAAAAAACCTCAATAACTTTAAAATACAATATCTTGAGATTTTGAAGTCGTAAAAAATTCTAAAAATACCGTTGCATACATCTTGACGAGACGAATCAAACTAGATAGGTCATGATAGAGTTTGAATTTATTTTTTTAAAACATACTTTTAACACACAAAAAACAGTTCAGTCTAAAATGTAACATATGTTTATGAAAATAGTAAGAGTGTAGTCTTTAAAAAGTAACACCTTTATTGTAAAATGTAACAACAATTTTGCAGAAAAACTTAAATAGTTTGATAGTTTTTGCGGTAGAAAAAGTAATAATTGAAGTGTAATAGAGTGCATATATGATTATAATTTGCAATATAGATGAATGTAAAAGTTTTATAGAGTAAATGTTACTTTTTATTTTTTTAAAAAGAGTAAGAATTCATGTATATAATTGGTTGCATTTCAGTTGTTACTTTCTCTAAAAAAACAATCAAACTTTTTTTTTTTTTTTTTTTTTTCAAAACTACTATGTGTAGACACCTCGCCTTGAACCTCTCACCCCGATTGCATACATAGTATTTTTATTTAACTTGATTTTGTTAATTTATGTTACTTTTGTTAAGTTTCTAACTGATTCTGTTAGTTTTGGACTAAACTGAGTAACATAGTGTAGACACCCCGCCTTGGACCGCTCACCCCGATTGCATACTTGATTTTGTGTTTCTCCCTATTTTAAGTGTTTTCTGTTAGTTTTTGTTACTTTGGTTAAGTTCCAAGCGGGCTCCGTTAAGTCCAGGGACTAAACTGAATAACAGTTCTAACTTTCTAGTCCATTCTGTCAAAATTTGCCTTTCAGAGCCGCGCACCTCCGCCCCTTGAGGCCAGAAGCGCGCGCCTTCCGCCGCCTAGGTGGGATGCGAGCGCTTCTGGGGTGTGTCAGTTACAGATTCTGCCCAAGAATCTCTCCCTTGCTCATTATACATGATTTTGCCCGGGAAAGATTTCTTGGAGACTCCGTTTGGCTCCAAAAACTCCCCTTTTTCAACTATAAAAACCCCTCCAATCCATCATTGGAGGAGGACTTTGGATTTTAGGACTTTTTGGCACCTTGAAAGCTCTTCTCTAAAACAAAACTCTAGATATTCTCCAAGTATTCAACCTCTTCTTCAAGACTTTTCAAGAGGTTCTCTTTGAAGGATATTATAGGTAAAATGTCTTAACTTTCTTCTTCTTCTTCTTCTTCTTCTTCTTCTTCTTCTTCTTCTTCTTCTTCTTCTTCAATCAAATGTGCAATCACCCCAAAACCATTTGGGACATGACACCATTGGCCCTTTCATTACATTGAATTGGCCTAGGAGTTATCTCCCTACATTCTAAACAATAAAACCTCCTTTTATCATTATTCAATTAGGAAGAACACATTTATCTTTAAAGTGAATTATGAACAAACAAGACCGACTTTGCTCGGACGAAATGGGTGTTTAAGTACTTTCCATTTCGTAACCTAACCCCCAAACCCCTCATCCCAAAGAATTCTGTTTTTGTAAATCAAACTTAGGCTCATAAACATTAGGTTTTCTTACGTTCCTCAAAAACGTGGGTGGCGACTCTAAAACACAATTAGACATCCTAGGATAACTCACGCGCTCTAGTCTAAGCCGTGGTTTTCCCCCGGGGTATCTACAGTTGCGACTCCGCTGGGGACTGCTTGAGGGTTAAACTTGTGTTTCTGTTCATAATTCACTTTTCTGGGCATTCTGGAAATTGATATGGGAAGCGCGCGCCTCAGAACTTCATGGTCCAAAGCGCGCGCGTCCCACATAAAATTCCAGAATCGCCCGCCTTCCATGTGTTCTTCCTATTCTTCCTACTATTTCATGCTAACAAACACTGCAGGGTTTTCATTACATAATCAGGACCAGGGCAATCCCCTGAGTCCATAAGTTTCTGACAATCTGACAGGTCAGCCCAGAAGCGGGCGCCTCCCATGTACAATGCGCCAGGCTCGCGCTTCCCACAACACCAGCCCGAGGCGCGCGCTTCTGGTCCAATTTCCAGGACAAGAACAGGTTTCAGGGACTGAACAGAACAGTGGGGTGTGGGCACAGTTGCCTGCATCAGAACAGAATTGGACCTTTGGACTGTTTTAATTTCGTGTTTATTTACCGGTCACACGGGTGATTCGGGAGTTGTAATTTACGTGCTTATGTATTTTTTATCTTTTCTTTTCAAAAAAAAAAAATATAATTTTTTTTTTGTCACGTGATAGACCTCACACTACATGCACATTACTCCTATGAATTGCTCACTATCGAGTCGCACAAGTCCATAACCCCAAACCCGTCGAGGCCCGTCCTAGAAAGTTTCAAGCTCCACCTGACCTTGACTCTTTCGAAGTGGTCAACCTCAGCCCGTGGCGTAGTTCAAGACTACATGCCGGGGGTGACCTTTAAGCCTCTCTTTAGCCGAGCACAAACCACACAATTCTAGTTAGGGTCTAACACTCCGTGACCAAGTCGGTTTTCATGTACCGAGATTTCCCTAAACTAGTGTTTTCAAATCATACATGCCAACTTGTTGATACGGACGCAATAAAAATCCGTCCCCAAAAGTGGTTATTTTGGACGAAAATAAAAAATCCGTCCCCGCATGTATGCTTTACTACATTAATTTAGTTTAATCCCAATACATGTAGGATTCACAAACGTGATGGAATCCGATGAGTATATGGGACCGCGAGATGGTCTATATACTAGTGTGATGATTCAATTATCTTCTTAGAAACCCCAAAAGGGACCCCGTCCCTCCGACTTATATATATAAAAAAAGAGTATTTTTCTTATGTGGTTCGAGTCGTGTGCCCAATGTGTGTTCTCAACCTTTTCATGGACCGAAAGTGTGAACCGAGACTGAAAAGGGCTACTTCTCCAATTATAGGTCCGATTGGTACTCTCCGCGTCTATAGGGATTCATCCAACAGACTTGTCCGTGAACCGATCACTCCAACAGCTTCTACATCATCAATGGCCGGCGACTCCAGCACCAACAACGCCATGACTCTCGAACAACTTTCTGCCATGGTTCAAGCACTCCAACAACAAGTCTCTACCCTTAACCAAGAGGCTCAAACCAAGGAGAGCTTATGGCAAGCTCATGTTGACAGTCAACAAGCGGCCCACGAGGCCGAGGTCGAACAATTGAAAGCCAAGCTCATCAAGCTCTCCAAGAATAAGGGGGTGAACAACAATGAGGAATCCGAATGGACCCAAGGCTTGTTTGAAAGCCCATATGTTAGTACCCGTAGAAAAAAAGTGGGGGAGCCAAGCACCGACAACAACAACCACAAAATGGTTGATTCCATCATGTCCTACATTGATCAGAAATTTGAAGGCCTCAACACGGGGAAAGGATCCAACACAAGCCTTTATCAGTCATCCATTCTCATGAGAACGATGGCCGCTCTCCCTGACAAGTTCAAGATGCCCGACATTAGCAAGTTTAAGGGCAACTCATGCCCGATGGCTCACATCGAGACTTACATTTGGGCCATGGTTACAAAAAAGGTCTCCCCAAAAGTGATGGCTCGATGCTTTCCTCTCACTCTCGATGGGGAGGCAAAGGATTGGTATGCAACTCTCCCGCTCATTGTCCATCTTGATTGGGACGCCGCTATGCTTGCCTTCAAAAATCAATATCAAGGCAACACCACTCACCGGACCACAAGGAAAGAGCTCGAGAACACCACTCAAAGAGACAACGAGTCCTTCATTGACTTCACAAGGAGATGGAATGACAAGCTCTCTGAAATTGTTGAGAGGCCAAACACAAAAGAGCAAATGGACATCTTTCTCAAATGTCTCAAGATTGATCTCCGCACCCACCTAAGTGGGGCTTGCTACTCCGACTTCTCCCAAATGTATGAGGCGGGGGTACGCATGGATGACTTGCTCAAGGAGATTAAGAAAGCCACTCCTACTTTCCGTTACAAGGCCGCCTCTAGCTCAAACAAAGAGGCTTCTGTCAATGCCGTTACTACTGACAAGGGGAATTACAAAAAGGTCCCTCCACCACAAGGCAAGCGGTTCCAAAACGACCGCTTCTACACTCCTCTCAATGGCATGACCATCACCGAGGCCTATGAAGCTCTAAAGGCCAAGGGACAAATCACTCCTCTTCAAGGGTACAAGCAACCACAACCGCTCCGTCCCAACCATGCCCACCACAAGTGGTGTGACTACCATCAATGCACTGACCACCTCACTGAGGATTTATTCTCCATCCGTAACACCATCCAAGACCTTATAGATAAGAAGGAATTCATAATCCTCAATGAGGGTGGTGTCAATGTAATAGAGGTAGGAGAGTTTAAAGGAAGCACTCATTCGATCCCATTTGTGATTGAGGGCTCCGATGATATGAATAAACTTGACAATTCTTGTTATGTTGTGACTTATGATGAGATTATGAGGGAAGTATTAGAGAATAGGAAGAAGAAGCTCCAAGGGTCCGTGAATGTGCTCACTCGCAGTGGCCGAGTAATAGCGAGCACCTCGGTTCCCACGAATACAACAACCAACACCTCTTCTCAAAGATCAAAAGCACAAGATGCACCTGAAGACCCTTTATTGACACAACTCAAGAAGACACAAGCCAACATATCCATCTGGGACCTTATTGCATCATCAAAGAAACACCGAGACCTCGTCATCAAGAGCTTGTTGACACATCAGTCTCTCCCGACACAACTCCCGAAGACCTCACAGCAATGATAGGTCACATTCACTTCGGCAATGTCATCACTTTTGCCGACATGGACCTCCCGCCATTTGGGTCCGATCACAATGAAGCCATCTACCTCAAAGTAAAGGCAAGGGGGAGATCCATTTCAAGAGTCTTAGTAGACGGTGGTTCCGCACTCAACTTAATGCCTAGCCGAGTCATGGGCATACTGGGGCTCAAAAGCTCCGATTTTACAACCTTCTACCCAAGTCATTAGAGGGTACGACAGCACTGCCCGTACAGTCATGGAAATGCTAGAAGTTGATATCGAAGCATGATCATGTCCATCCCATTCTAAGTACTTGATGTCCCGGCTTCGTTCAACTTACTTTTGGGCCGACCATGGATCCATAGTTCCAATGATGTCCCTTCCACTCTCCATTAGTGTGTCAAGATCAGAAATGGGGACGAGATAGTCACTGTCATGGCCGAGAATGTTACCATCCACAGAAATAGGGGACAACCTATCCACCAAATTCAACACATGATAGAAGCTTCCACTCTCTCCGGCATCAACGCCATCGACAAAGAAGGAGGAAATGGGCAATGGACCCTCGGCAATCCTAAGATCCTCCGCATGATGAGGAACATGAATCACTTTCCCGGTCTAGGCCTAGGGAAGCATCAACAAGGAATATTGCACCCCGTAGGGGTTCCTTTTGTCAGAAACAAGTTTGGTCTGGGATACGAGCCTACCGAAGATGACTTAAAATACGAGCAAGCGGTCAAGAATCAAAGGCGTCAAGGGGAAAGTGATTATAGAGTCCGAGGTAGAGATTACCGTGGGGGAGGGACTGTCCGATCTAGCCTCCATGTTTGAAGAATTCGCCATCATGGATGATTGTCAAGTCAACGCCATCTCCGACAACACAGAAATGGAGAGCCCATCTATCAGCGAGATCTAGCCAAGCTCCGAGCCAATCAACAACGGGTATTCTACGAAGGGGCCCATGGTATCCGATGAATTTTTAGTCCAAGAAATGGGTTGCATACCCCGCACAGCAACAAAGGAAGAGCGGCTCACACTTTCTTTCGAGTCCGAGAGTGTTTCTAATACCCTCACCCAAGAGGATATGGAGGCCATAGCCGAGCGTGTGTTTCCTTTCTTTGCTAATGAAAAATTCGATATTTCTGAGTACCCCGAGATTGCAAACATCATAAATGATGAATTAACTAATAACGAACTTAATGAACAAGTTAATAACGATTCAAATTATGATGAAATAGACCACGAAAACATAACATACCTAAATGAACTAGCTCAACAGGTTCGTTGTTGTGGTGAAAATGGTCCAGGGGCTGACGAGGAATTGCATGTTGTTAATCTAGGTACCGATGAAGAGCCGAAAGAAACGAAGATATGCAGCTTCTTCAAGGGGGAAGACAGAGACAGATTGACTGCACTGCTCAAATAATTTGTGGATGTATTCGCATGGTCGTACAAAGACATGCTGGGTTTGGACAGAAAGGTCGCAGAGCACAGAATTCCGATCAGAGAGGACGCCAAGCCAGTAAACGAAAAGCTCAGAAAGATCAAGCCAGAATGGTCCCTACAAGTCAAAGAAGAGATTGAGAAGCTCCTCAGTGTGGGTTTCATCAAAGTCATTGAGTATCCGACTTGGCTAGCCACCATTGTGACAGTCAGAAAGGCAAACGGCAAGGTTCGAGTTTGTGTGGACTTCCGGGATTTGAACAAAGCTTCCCCGAAAGATGATTTTCCGCTACCAAACATCGACATGCTCGTCGATTCGACTGCCAACTATAAAGTCCGCTCATTTGTGTATGGTTTTGCCGGTTACAATCAGATTCTCATGTCCGAGGAGGACCAACACAAGACAGCTTTCACAACACCATGGGGCACTTTCTGCTACACAGTCATGCCGTTCGGATTAAGGAACGCTGGGGATACCTACCAAAGGGCTGTTACGGATCTATTCCATGACATGATTCATAAAGAGATCAAGGTCTATGTAGACGACATCATCATCCATTCAAAGGGAACCAACGGTAAACATTTAATCGATCTTCGCAAGTTCTTTGAACGACTCCGACAACACAACATGAGACTCAATCCCGCAAAGTGAACTTTTGGGGTCATCAGAGGAAAGGTTCTTGGTTACATGGTCACTGAGAGGGGAATTGAAGCCGATCCCTCCAAGATCAAGGCAATCATTGACATGCCTCCTCCAAAGACGCAGAAAGAAATCAAAGGTTTCATGGGCAGACTTCAATACATCAGTCGGTTCGTGCACCAACTCACTTCCATGTGTGAGCCGATCTTCAAGCTACTCAAGAAGAATGTGGCTCTTGAATGTACCGATGCTTGCCAAGAAGCCTTCGACCATGTGAAGCATTACTTAACATGCCCTCCAGTTTTGGTTCCACCGCACAAGGAGAAGACTCTCTTGCTCTATCTCACTGTCAATGATGAAGCCCTAGGGGCTATGTTAGCACAAGAACAGTGAGACTCCACAAAAGAGAATGCTATCTACTTTGTCAGTCGCCGGTTTCAAAGAGCTGAAAAAAACTACTCTGTCTTAGAAAAGTCTTGTGCGGCATTGGTTTGGGTTACTCAAAAGCTCAAGCATTACATGGAGGCCTTCCCAATCAGGTTGGTAGCAAAAGTGGACCCGCTCCACTACATTTTCGAGAAGCCTTTAATGTCAACAAAAATAGCCAAATGGTATTTCATGCTCGCCGGCTATGATATCACTTACGTCACACTCAAATCCATCTGGGGGAAAGTGTTCAGTGATCAGCTTGCTGAATTTTTGTGTGACGAAGCGAAGGGGGAAGATGTACAGTTCCCCGACGAGCATTTAATTTGCGCTACAACAGAGGAAGATAAGTGGCAACTTTTTTTAGATGGCGCGGCCAATAAGCATGGATATGGCATAGGGATGTTACTTGTCGATCCAAAGGACACCTATACTCTAATTGCTATCCGCCTCGAATTTGAGGCCACCAACAACATCGCTGAGTATGAAGCATGCATAGGAGGGCTCGAAGCGGCCCTCGAGAGAAATGTCACGAGCTTAGAGGTATTTGGTGATTCCTTACTCATCATCAATCAGACATCGGGAAAATGGAAGATTCAAGACTCAACTCTACAACGGTATGGTCAACATCTCGAGGAGTTGGTTGAACAGTTTCAAGAAATCACCTTTAACTACCTGCCAAGGGACAAAAACCGTTTCCCTGATGCACTAGCCACCATCGCTTCACTGGTCGAAATTCCCGAGGGTAAAATGGTGAAGCCCTTTAAAATTTCCCGAAGGAACAGTCCGGCATACTTCATGAGTATCGAGATCAACGAGGTCCAGGCAAACTCCCCGTGGTATGCAGATATCATGAACTTTCTCAAGAATGGCACTTATCCCGAGAATAGCAATAAGAAGTCTCAAATGGCATTGCAAAGGCTAGCCTCTCGATATGTACTAATTAGAGACCGAGTCTACAAAAGGCACCACGAAGGGATCAATCTCATATGCGCAAATAAGACCGAAGCTCAAGAAATAATGCATGAGATCCACGAAGGTGAATGTGGACCTCACATGAACGGGTTTATGTTGACCAAGAAGATACTCCGCATGGGTTATTGTTGGAGTACCATGGAAAGAGACTGCATCGAGAAAGTCAAAAGGTGCGCCAAATGCCAATTCCATGCCAACCTACAGCACGCTCCACCCTCACAGCTTTACAACATGACCACACCATGGCCTTTCTCTAGTTGGGGCATAGACATTATCGGCAAAGTTCACCCTACCGGCAGTAACGGACAATCTTTCGTCCTAGTTGCCGTGGACTATTTTACAAAATGGGTCAAAGCACAGGCTTACCGAGTTCCCAACGCCAAGAAAGTAGCCGAATTCGTAAAGAGCCACATCATGTGCCGGTACGGCGTTCCACATGAAATCATATCAGACAACGGTTATCACTTTGAGAAAGAGATGGACGCGCTCCTGGTAGAATAAAAGATTACCAAGCACAAATCATCTCCATACCGCCCTCAAGCGAACGGCGCGGTCGAAGCAGCTAATAAGACAATCGAGACCATTGTGAAGAAAATGGCCTCCACCGGAAGGGATTGGCCCGAAAATCTACCTCTAGCATTGTGGGGCTACCGCACGTCAATTCGAACAGCAACTGGAGAAACTCCTTATGCACTGGTGTATGGTTCTGAAGCTATACTCCCAATAGTGCTCGAAGTCCCATCCCTACGGGTCCTCCTCGAGAACCAAGTCAATGAAATCGATTGGATGCAAAGTCGATATGAACATCTAGCTCTACTCGACGAGAAAAGGCTAAGGGCACTTGAACGTACGAGAGCCTATCAACAAAGAATGACAAGGGCTTTCAATTAAAAGGTGAAGCCTCGAAACATCAATGTGGGAGATTTGGTCCTAAGACAACATCCTCCTAATGCCATGAACCCTCTTGAAAAATGGGGACCCCGATGGATCAGTCCGTATGTGGTCAAGAAGATACTAAGCGGCGGTGCAGTCCGACTCGTGGATTTAGATGGAGATCAGCTACCGAAGGAAGTCAACCTCGATAAGCTGAAGAGATTCTACGCTTAATAAACGAAGACCATAAAAAAAAAATTCGCTAGGTTGAAAACCCGCAAGGGCGGCCTAGGCAAAAATTAGAGCACGTGCAAAAAAGAAACCCGCTAGATTGAAAACCCGAAAGGGCGGTCTAGGCAAAAAACAGGGTGCACAAAAAAAAAATGGTCTTCGTTTGTTTGAACTACGGAGACCTAAGCCTCTACACTGGAGGAACGTAGGCAACCCTCGGGTGCGGTCTAAAATATAAACAAATACCCAAATCATTTCAAATTAATGAGATGCAATTTTTATTCATTCACTGAATTATTTTGATCATTACAATGGGAATGTTGAGCTAATAAAAGACATAAAATATTAAATATTAAAACAAGTGGTCTATTTTAATTGCAATCTCTTAGGGTACTAGGAAAAATCTAATTTTTTCTTGGCCTTCGAAGGGCCACCCGAACGACCATCAATTCTACTCTTCTTGGGAGGTCTAGGAACACTGATACGGACAGAAACCTTCTGCGCAACAGAACACCTCCGAGCATAAAAGTCATCCAAAGGGGTACCGAAAGGGTCAGTCAGAATGTTGTTCACATCAGCAGCAGCTTCCTTGTACCTCAAAGCACTGCTAGGCTCAAAGTCTTTCCCTAGCAATTCAGCCCGAAGAGCATCTACCCAAGTAATGCCGCGGTAGACGGTACCAATCAAGTGATCCAAGTAACTCTCAGGAAGAAAGATGCTACCCCGATGCAGAGGGACGGAAGCCCACCGGTTGCGATCATATCCCCAAGCCGACTGAAGCTCACTCGAGAAGTCCGGACCCATATAAGAAACTGGACGAAGCATCCCGCTCCTAGTAAAAGGAATTATCTGTTGACGGCCAAATTGCCTCAGAACCCGTTCTGGTTGGTAAAACGAAGAATATCTCAACTCAGGTAAAACCACATGCTGAAAACCAAAAGTCCATCCCATAAAAGGGCAAAGACCCCAAGGGCACCACTCAATGTCAGCTGTAAGACGAGAAGCGAAGAATCTCATCCAACCCTCTACGGTCAGGTTTCGAATCAACAGTCGTCTTCTATGAACGGCAAAAGGAGAAAGGTCGCCGTCTGACGCATTAAGCCTGAAATGCTCCCGAAGCCATATGGTCAGAAGCAGAGGACTTCCTCGTTGCATCTCACCCGTACGATGCAATTCATCCAAACCGTGTAAAGTTTCTCCTACAATGAGCGGAATTATGCTGAATCATTGTCCTTTCGCCTGCAACACAATCTCAGCCAACTGCGCATCCGCGGTACCCAAAGGAGAAACAAACAGAACCTCGCTGAAAAGGCAAATAGCCATGGCATTTCTCTTAAAAGACTGAACTGCGACATCTTCCGAATGCAAGCTGGAAAACATCGGAAGCTCTGTTATGTCCACAACAGTCCCGTGCATCATCTTCTTCACCTGTCCAACGGGGAGATTCATAAGGTCAACCCAAGAGTCAACAACACTGCGGTGATACTTACGGACGGCAATCCGACCAGCCAAAGGCATACCCAGAATGGCCCCAAAATCATCGACAGTCGGCACCATTTCATTAGCCGAAAAGTTGAAAGTATGGCTATCACAATCCCAAAAGGCTGCAGCGGCCTTCAACAAATCCCAATCCGGCTTCAATGTCCGCAGAGTAAAAAGAATTCGAAACCCGAAATCTTTGATGAAAGCATTTTTGGGATGAGTCTTGAAAGAATACACGATTGTCGACAAATCCTTCTCGTAACTCTTAACAACCTCGGCATCAAGACTAAAAAGGTTAAAGGCCATGGAAAAGAAGATTACAAGCAAAATTGGGCAATAAAATGGTGTTCAAAAATGGCAGAAGAGAGCTGTTGAAATCAAATCGTCGACCAGAAGCTGATATTATAGCTGTTGGGGGATCTTTTGGCCAGCAAATGCCAGGCCCCGAATTTCGCCTCCCAGAGGCGCGCGCCTCCCGACACTGGTTTATAAGGCGCGCGCGTCCCATCACCATAATAGGAAGCGCCCGCGTCCCAGGTAAATAATGCTTCAGAAATGGCCCTTGTCAAGTTCAGAAAGCAACCCAAAAGCCTTCAACCAGCCACAAGTTCAGGATCCCAGGAATGAGAAGGAGTTCAACGACAACAAACACCCAGCTGGGCACACATTAATTTGGTCCGCCCTTAAGGAATTTCTAAAATTGAAAGTAGGACAGGAATTCTCACTAAAAAAAAGTTAGGGTGTCCTTCTTCAATTCTCAAAGATCAGTTTTGATAATTCATCCCCAGCAGAAAGCACTCCGCAATCAACTGTGCCCGCACCCCACCAAAAGTCAAAGTCAAACAGTCAACATCAAATTGCGACTCACGGCAACAAGTTGGTCCTGGGTGAGCCACAAGAATCACCACCTCCTCACCAAGCAAAATCTACATACATTCAAGCAAACAGTCCTCCGGGTCCCGCGTTCAAGCAGACGGTCCCTTGGTGCCCGCATTCAAGCAGACGGTCCCTCGGTGCCCGCATTCAAGCAAACGGTCATCTGGGTCCCGCACTCAAGCAAACGGTCCTTCGGGTCCCACATTCAAGCAAACGGTCCTACGGGTCCCGCACTCAAGCAAACGGTCCTCCGGGTCCCGCTCTCAAGCAAACGGTCCTTTGGGTCCTGCATTCCAATAAACGGATCTCACTATCAGCAAACAGGTCCCGCATTCCAACAAACAGATCTCGCTATCAGCAAACAGGTCCCACTTCCAGCAAACGGATCTCGCTATCAGCAAACAGGTCCCGCTTCCAGCAAACGGATCTCTCTATCAGCCAGACAGGTCCCGCTGTCTGCCACGGTGGGCCGCCTCATGCCACCGAACCTTTTATTATCAACCAAGCCGCTCACACAGGGAGCGCACCTCCATCCCTTGCAATTTCAAATTCCTGCTTTTATCGAGTCTTTTCTTTTTCTTGGTGATGTCCTAGGCGGATGTCTGTCTTTCGTCGGCGCGTTAGCTTCGCAATCCACGTCGCCGAGGGGATATTTAGACACTTCGCCTTGGACCACTCACCCCGATTGCACACTTGATTTTGTGTTTCTCCCTCTTTTAAGTATTTTCTGTTAGTTTCTGTTACTTTGGTTAAGTTCCAAGCGGGCTACGTTAAATCCAGGGACTAAAATGAATAACAGTTCTAACTTTCTAGTCCATTCTGTCAAAATTTGCCTTTCAGAGTCGCGCGCCTCCACCCCTTGAGGCCAGACGCGCGCGCCTTCCGTCGCCTAGGTGGGATACGCGCGCTTCTGGGGTGTGTCAGTTACAGATTTTGCCCAAGAATCTCTCCCTTGCTCATTATACATGATTTTGTCTGGGAAAGATTTCTTGGAGACTCCGTTTGGCTCAAAAAACTCCTCTTTTTCAACTATAAAAACCCCTCCAATCCATCATTGGATGAGGACTTTGGATTTTAGGACTTTTTGGCACCTTGAAAGCTCTTCTCTAAAACAAAACTCTAGATATTCTCCAAGTATTCAACCTCTTCTTCAAGACTTTTCAAGAGGTTCTCTTTGAAGGATATTATAGGTAAAATGTCTTAACTTTACTCTTCTTCTTCTTCTTCTTATTCTTCTTCTTCTAATTCTTATTCTTCTTCAATCAAATGTGCAATCACCCCAAAACCATTTGGGACATGACACCAATGGCCCTTTCATTACATTGAATTGGCCTAGGAGTTATCTCCCTACATTCTAAACAATAAAACCCCCTTTTATCATTATTCAAATAGGAAGAACACATTTATCTTTAAAGTGAATTATGAACAAACAAGACCGACTTTGCTCGGGCGAAATGGGTGTTTAAGTACTTCCCATTTCGTAACCTAACCCCCGAACCCCTCATCCCAAAGAATCCCTGTTTTAGTAAATCAAACTTAGGCTCATAAACATTAGGTTTTCTTACGTTCCTAAAAAACGTGGGTGGCGACTCTAAAACACAATTAGACATCCTAGGACAACACCACGCGCTCTAGCCTAAGCCGTGGGTCTCCGCCCCGGGGCATCTACACATAGTTAACTTTTACTGTTATTCTGTCATTTTTAAAGGCGGGCGCCTCCCGTAATAGTCATGTGCCACGCGCGCGTTTGGTGCAACAGACCAGACGCGCGCTTCCCACATAGGTGTTACGGGTTCCCACCAAATTTCCTTCATTTTGCTTATTTACAACATCTCTTCATGATTCAAAAATCCCTCTCTTGATCACAAACATTAAAACCTTTATTTGTAACCTCCCAATCCCTCATTTCTAGCATTTTCTCTTAATTAAATTAAATTATTTTCTTTTATTTTGATTGGTCCAAATTCTTTCACAAGGATTGATGATCATATTTTCCTCCCCTTTTCACATATAAAAAGGACCTATTGGGTTCATTTTCAAGGAAACCAAGTTTAGCACCAAAACTCTACCAAAATATCTTCACACCACTTCTCATACAAAAACTCTACACCATTTTCTCTTTACAAAAACACTATCTTCCCAAGTTTGAAGTCTTCTTCTTCCTTCCCAAACCTAGGTACAACTTTCATCTTTTTTATTTCTTACTTCTTTTATGTCTTAGTAAATGTATGCAATCCCCATCAAACGGAACATGACCAAATGATCACTTCATTATATTAAAGTTGGTTAAAGGTTATCTCCCTATATATCAAACTCTACTTTTATTTCCTCTTTTTCTCTTAATGTAACTGTTAGCATAAATTGGTAAATAACATAATCTACTTTTTATTTTCCCTTTGTAATTCCCCTTTTATTTTTGATGTAATTGTTAGCATGATTTAGTAAATAAAAGAAGGATTTTTCATACATAGAACACCTAAAGTAGCAAGACAGGCCTTAGCCGAGCAGAGTGGGTGTTTAAATACTTCCCACTACGTAACCGAACCCCTGAACCTGTCTTCTCGAATCTCTGGTTGCTATTCTTAGGTTTTCTTATGTTCCTTTAAAATCATATATGGTGACTCTAACAAACTCTAAAATCCAATAGATATCCTAGGATAATCCATCGCTATAGCCAAGTAGTAGTTTTTCCGGGGTATCTACACTATGTTAGTATGTTACATTATAGAAATTTCAATTGTTGCATTCAACCTTTATAATTGATAAATTATTAAGGGTTTTCCAATAAAAAATTGCACAAATGAATGTAACAGTTTTTTGGAGCAAATCTTATTTGTCCTGAATCCTTTTTGTCAAACGTATGGTTACATCTCAAAATTATGGTTACATTTCTGAATAAAAACTGTTACTTTTGAAAAACAAACAAACAAACAAACAAACTGTTACATTCATCATTTGTTGATTTTTTATTATAAAAAGGGTAACATTTACCCTAAAAATTGTTACATTCATATTTATAACAAATTATATCATATATATACTCTATTACATGTCAATTATAACTTTCTCTAACAAAAAAAAAAATATCAAAGTATTTATTATTTTCTGCAAAACTACTGTTACATTTTGACAATAAAACTGTTACTTTCTCAAGACTACACTGTTACTTTTTTCATAACAAAGTGTTACATCTAAAGATGACAAGCAACTTAATGTTTTTGTGTGTATAAAATATATTTTTAGAAAAATAATTTTAAAATATATCATGATCTATCAACTTTGATTCATCTCCTCGAGATGAACACAACAATATTTAAAAAAAAAAATCGACTTCGAAATCTCAAGATATTGCATTTTAAAGTTATTAGAGTTTTTTTTCTTCTAAAATAGGACACATGGCGCAAGCTGGGAGGAAGGAAGACTCGGTGGGCGTTGGGCATTGAGCTGGGCGTGCGGTTTGATCCATAGGGGATCCGTCTCACGCTGTGAGACGGTCTCACCGGAAAAAGATGGAAAATGAAGAGTCTTTATAAGTGTAAACTTATTGGACTCATTAAATTGATGATGGATCAAATGATTGGGCTTAGTGGACTTTCTATTGGGAAATTAATATGTATAAATAGTCAAAGATAGGGCCTTGGGATTTGGGGCTCTTGGGGTCTCCTGATCCAATTAATTTTTATTTAGCAATGTTAACAATTTTTAATATTACTTATAAATATTAATTTTTTGGACATAAACAGATAATGCCTTTTCAGACACAAATTTTAAAAATAACTGTCCTTTAGAAAGTTGCAACTGCTCTGGAAGTTTTGTCTGAAAAGTCATGTTTGTTCAAAGATTCAACCTTTGACTGCCTATAAAAACATTATCAGGTTGTGTGTTGAATACACAGAAAAATTCCATCACCTTCTTCCTCCTCCTATCTATTCTGAAAGCATAAAGTAGATTCACTAGGGAACAAGTTCTTGTGCAAGAACTTGTTTCGAATAGTTGTATCCTCAAGACAAACGCCTGAATCTGCAGCACAAGCGGAGACGAAATTTTATCTTAGGACACTGCATAGCAGGCCTCTATTCATACTCCGATTCAATCAATCTGTGTTGTATCTCCAGGTTTATTTTAATTCTAGTTTTAATAAATTTATATTCGTTGTTATATTATTTTGTATTAAATATAAAATTAGATAGTTCCTAAAAATCTAAGACAAATTTTTCTCTACTGTGTAGAGATGGATCAATTTGGATCTGTTATGAAGAACCATGTTGAGAAACCAGAGAAATTCAAAGGTTCAGACTTTAGACGTTGGCAACAGAAAATGTTGTTGAACGACAGGTACTGACCAAGATATTGGGCCGTGATGTGTACGGGCCCAAGCCCATGAATCAAGGACCAAGACGTGGCCCAGCTGAACATATGCCGAGATATGGTCCATGTACCGACGTATGACCGATTTTCTAGGGTAAAGTCACATCCCTAATATAACGTAGAATCAACAAGCAGAATCTAAGCTCTATACAAATACAAAGAATCCTTATCTAAATAAGGAGACCACTTCTACAATATAAATGGGATAACGATCATTCTTATCAGGATTCTATCTCCCGAGAATACGAGTTATAGATCAATGCGGGCTCTATGATTTCCTTAACAAGTCATGACTCATTCACCTATCTTTATATAAACAGGCCCTCAATAAAAGTAACGGGTAATGAACTCTTTTGACTCATACTCTAGTCAATTGATTTCTCTTAATTCATATCTCACATAACAGATACTTATTCTCACGTCGGAGGGCCTTCGCTGGTGAAGCCCCGGCTAGTTCACTTTTATTGTTTCGTGTGTGCAGATCCGATCAAGGAGTTCTCTTTGCTGGATTTATCCAAATCGTTAGACGAAAGGCTGATTCGGTACGTTTTTGGCAGCATCAGTTGTTTTATCTAACAACATTACATGTTGCACATGTTCTGACTTCTGAGGCTCCAAAGGCTTTGCCGGAGGGAGAAGGGGACGATGCTCCAACAGATGCAGACGATGCTCCAACAGATGCTGAAAAGGCTAAAAATCAGAAAGCTATAGAGACTTGGAACAATAATGAATATAATTGCAAAAATTATATTATCAATGCTCTTGCTGATTCCCCTTATGACATTTATTCAACATTCAAAACAGCAAGGGAATTGTGGGAGTCATTGGACAACAAATACAAAACTGAAGTTGCTTGTTCCAAAAAGTTTATTGTTGGAAAATTTCTGAATTTCAGAATGAGTGATGCAAAGTCGGTTGTAAAGCAAGTGGAAGAACTGCAGATCATTGTTCATGAGTTAGAGGTTGAAGGTATGGGTCTTAACCCGATTTTCCTTGTTGGTTATATAATTGAAAAATTACCACCATCATGGAAAGATTTTAAAATATATCTTAAACATGTAACTGAGAACATGAGTTTTGAGCAATTGGTTCTGAAACTTCGAGTTGAGGAGGACAATCAGAAGATTGATAGGGCTGATGCTGTCTCCTTAGAGCCTAATCCAAACATGGTTGGAGGAAGTTTTCCAAAAGGCAAATTTCAGAAAGGCAAAGACAAGGCTGGAATGAAGAACCCTCTCGCCCCACATAACCCTAAGGCATTTAAAAAACCTGGGGGATCCTGTTGGGTCTGTGGAAAGCCAAGACACAAAGCAAAAGAGTGTCGCCACAGGAAGAATCAAGGAGGGGGTAGTGCTGGAAATAACAACCAAGCCAACATTGCAGATTCTAAAAATATGTTCATTGGTATGGTTCAAGCGAATCTGGTTACAAATTCTGTGGATTGGTGAGTTGATACAGGGGCTACCCAACACATATGTTCTACTAGGGGGATGTTCTCCTCTTACCAGCCAATCAAGGATGGAGAATCATTGTTCATGGGGAATGCTACTACTGCGAAAGTAGAAGGAAAAGGGAAGGTGAATCTGAAATTCACTTCCGGGAAGTATCTCGTACTTAATCATGTGCTGCATGTGCCTGGTATTTGTAAAAACTTAATTTCTACTCCTGTTCTTAGAAAGAAAGGATTCAAGCTTGTATTTGAGTCAGACAAGTTTGTTCTCACCAAGGGTGGGATGTATGTAGGGAAGGGCTACCTTTATGAAGGGCTCTTCAAGTTAAGTGTTGTGCTTGCCAATGGCAATGACGCTATTAATAATAAAGATGCAACTTCTATGTATATGATTGAGTCATCTTCCTTATGGCATTCAAGATTAGGGCACGTTAATTTCCGTTCTTTACAAAGAATGATAAAATTAGGTATGCTACCTAAATGTTCCATGAACAAATTAACCAAGTGTGAGGTTTGTGTAGAATCTAAATATGCAAGTCATCCACATAAATCTATGAACAAATCAAACAGTTTACTTGATTTAATTCATAGTGATTTATGTGATTATAAAGCAACTCCAACTCGCGATGGAAAGAACTACTATATATCTTTCATTGATGATTGCACAAAATTTTGTCATGTATATTTAATATATACTAAGGATGAAGCCTTGAATATGTTCAAAAAATTTAAAGCTGAAGTTGAGAGTCAGCGTGAGAAAAGGATAAAAATTATAAGGTCTGATAGAGGAGGAGAATATGAATTAAATGACCTTGCATATTTTTGTTCTACTCATGGAATTGTGCATGAAACAACAGCCCCATATACTCCACAACAAAATGGAGTAGACGAAAGAAAGAATAGAATATTGAAAAATATGATTAATGCAATGTTAATTACTTCGGGGGCACCATATAGTTTATGGGGAGATGCTTGCATTACTGCAAATATGATTTTAAATAGAATTCCTCATAAAGGAAATAATCAATCTCCTTCTGAATTATTTAAAGGAAGGCTGCCTACCTTTAAAAGAATGAAAGTGTTGGGTTGTCTTGCTAAGGTTCAAATACCATTACAAAAAATGACTAAACTTGGACAAAAAACAATAGATTGCATCTATTTAGGCCCTGCTGAAAATAGTACAGCCTATAAATTTTTGATTTATGAGTCTAAAATGGATAATATACATAAGAACACAATTATGGAATCCGCTGAAGCAGAATTTTTTGAGACTACATTTCCTTACAAGGATAAAGAAAATTATCCAAGGAAAAGAACATTTAATGAAACAATGTCTCAAAATGAAGTAAATGAAGATGATACATCTACGGTTCAAGAAGAAAATTTAGAACCTAGACAAAGTAAAAGGGAAAAAATAGCTAAAGATTTTGGACCTGATTTTATGACATTTATTGTTGAAGATGAGCCTCAAACTTATAAGGCAGCTATGGAATCATCCGAAGCACCTTATTGGAAGGAGGCCATTCAAAGTGAAATGGATTCTATTATGCAAAAGAACACATGGAAATTGGTTGATTTACCTCCGGGACATAAACCAATTGGGCATAAATGGATATTTAAACAAAAATTAAGACCAGATGGTACCATAGAAAAATATAAAGCTCGTATAGTAGCTAAAGGGTATTGTCAAAAGGAAGGTGTAGATTTCTTTGATACTTATTCACATGTTACAAGAATTACGTCCATAAGAACGTTGATTGCAATAGCAGCAGTTTATTCTCTGGAAATACACCAAATGGACATAAAAACTGCTTTCTTAAATGGTGAATTAAATGAAGAAATTTATATGCATCAACTTGAAGGGTTTGTTGTCAAAGGTCAAGAAAATAAGGTCTGTAAATTGATTAAGTCACTTTACGGCCTTAAACAAGCTCCAAAACCATGGCATGAAAAGTTTGATAATACACTTTACCAAATGGTTTCCAAATAAATGAATGTGATAAATGTGTTTATATTAAACAATATAAACATGGATATGTCATTATATGTTTATATGTTGATGATATGCTAATTATGGGAACTAGCAAGGATGTAATTAATCAAACTAAGAAAATGTTGCACTCCATGTTTGATATGAAAGATATGGGAGATAGCGGATGTAATTATTGGTATTAGAATTCAAAAGAATTCTGATGGTTACATACTTAGTCAGTCTCATTATATTGAAAAAGTCCTTAGAAAATTTGAACATTATGATGATAAGCCGGTCGTTACACCTTTTGATCCTTCTAGTCACCTTAAGAAGAATCAAGGATAAAGTGTGGCACAATTAAAATATACTCAAGTTCTAGGAAGCTTGATGTATATAATGAATTTTACAAGACTAGATTTAGTATATACTGTGAGTAGACTTAGTCGATACTCACATAATCCTGGACAAGATCATTGGCATGCATTAGTGAGGTTATTGCGATACCTAAAACATACAATGACTTATGGATTGCATTATACATAATATCCTCCCGTGTTAGAAGGATATTGTGATGCTAATTGGATTTCCAATAATTCTGAAAGTAAATCCACAAGTGGTTATGTGTTTTCACTTGGTGGTGCAGCTGTGTCTTGGAAATCATCAAAACAAACAGTGAATACACAATTGACTATGGAAGCAGAATTTGCAGCCTTAGATAAAGCCACTGAAGAAGCGGAGTGGCTCAAAAATTTCCTAGAGAGTATTCCATTGTGGCCAAAGCCAGTTACTGCCATTTGCATACATTGTGATGGTATGGCTGCTCTCACAAGAGCAAAGAACCAAATATATAATGGCAAATCAAGGCATATAAGACGTCGTCACAAAACAATACGAGACTTGCTAAAGAATGGAATTATTTCCATTGATTATGTAAATCCAAAGGAAAATATAGCGGATCCTTTGATAAAAGGCCTAAATAGAGAGCAAGTAGTATTTACATCGAGGGGGATGGGCTTAAAGACAATACAATGAGTCATTATTAGGCGGAAACCTAACCTAGCAACATTGAAGATCCCATGGTCTAGGTTCAATAGGCAAACTAGTTAAAGAAGACTCAAGGAGCATAAAACACACATAAATGCTCATTCCTATGGTGAAAATAATGTGTGTTTTCCATTGACGTATAAGGGTTGAATAATTTTTATTCTTAATAATGCTAATAGCTGTATAGTGGAATAAATACGGATTATTCTTGATAAGCATTACCTATATGAGATTGATGTGGGGTCGCATCTTTGAGAATCGAGATGGCTACGTTCTCTAAAATTCTCATGAAGAAAGGATTTAGTTCACGACCGAAATGAACACAATCATAAGAATTGAAATATGTGTAAATATGATATGTGTGATATTTATCGTCTCGATTTACTATAAAACGTGGTCAGTTCAAGACTACAAGTTCACTACCCACAAAGTAAATCCGATTAGTACTCACTACGAAAGGTTCAAGTCCAAAAGACACCTTTTCCGATGCATATCATATTTTGTTTCTTAGAGATAGTAAAATAAGTTCCGTGGTTTATCTTATTTTCTATTCAAATGTGGGGTATTATTAAATATGGGGTATTATTGGAACTTGTATGTGGGATTTTATCCCACATTGGGAAAAGATGGAAAATGAAGAGTCTTTACAAATGTAAAGTTATTGGACTCATTAAATTGATGATGAATCAAATGATTGGGCTTAGTGGACTTTCTATTGGGAAATTAATATGTATAAATAGTCAAAGATAGGGCCTTGGGCCTTAGGGCTCTTGGGGTCTCCTGATCCAATTAATTTGTATTTAGAAATATTAACAATATTAATATTACTTAAAAATATTAATTTTTTGGACATAAACAGACAATGCCTTTTCAGACACAAATTTTAAAAATAACTGTCTTTTAGACAGTTGCAACTGCTCTGGCAGTTTTGTCTGAAAAGTCATGTTTGTTCAAAGATTCAACCTTTGACATAAAAACTTCATTAGGTTGTGTGTGTTGGTGTTATTCCCTAGGCATGTTGTTTGTAAAACAAATGTTATTATTTATAAAGATATTGAATGTTTGATTATTATGTCTTTTGCATGTTTATTATAATAATCCCCGTCCCTGATAATTATGATTAATTATTAGTATAAGTTTAATAGATAATCATACGATGATTATGGTGTATGGGATACAATTAGACTTATGGGTATTTGTTGGAGAACAAATACTGGACTGACCCCTATGAGATTTATGTCATGGTCACAATGTCATAATTAAGTCTCATATAGTTATATCACTGGAATCTCTAGACCTGAGGTTATTACAGTCTTCCACATGATGAACATTACGTTTGACATATTCAAACGTTATCCCTAACCGGATAGCTATAAAGAATATGATTGGCATAATCGGAATCATGTAGGGAAGAGTAATAAGCCAAGATGGGATTTGTTCCTTGTCAAGAGAGATGTCAAGCTTTGGCCACTCGATGAATGGTATTGATGAAATGCATGGCCGTGCTCAAATAAGATTTGTATTATCAATACATTCGGGATCGAGAAAGCATTGAACAAATGTAAGTTGACCATTGACCATGGCTTACGTTCAATAGACATTGTGAAACAAAGAGATTGTGTTATGTTCTATTTTAGGAAACTTTGGAGTTCAAAGTTATACTAATTGGGTAGTCATAATGGCTTGCTAGAGTCCGCTTATGACTTACGAGGTTTGACTGGTTCGAACTCGTTGCCAACTTAGTATAATCCTATTGGGTCACACACGCAGAACGGATAATTCAAAGGAGCAAAAAACGAAGTAAAACGGATCCTGCCTAAAGGATCCGTACGGCTGAATCTGGATGCTTCCAGAAACATCCGTACGGATGGTTTTGCCCGGCAGAATCAATTTTAGGAAAACTCTTGTTGGACAAGAAAACCTAAGTCCTAAAGGGTTTCTGAAACCCCTAGAATATAAATATAGACTGACGGGAATTGTTCCCTAGTAGTTGATTTGATCAATTCCAAAGTCTTTCTTGAAAAGAAATCACATATTATATTCTTGCGTTATTGTGATTGATTAATCTCGATTATCAAGTCACAATAATAATTAGGAGCTTTGAAGAAACGTTCTTCAACATCGTTGATCAATCCGAAGACCTAGCAGTCAAGTTCAAGAAGGCGTTCTTGAAATCTGTTCGTTGTGTGGATCACCAGTAGAGGGCGTTTGTCTTAACGCTTAATCCAAGTTTTACATAACGATCTACAAGGGTTAGTTTATTTCATCTTGTTATTATGAATTATTGTTCATAGCAGATCTAGCCTATTGGGTTTTATTCATGTCTATCTTCCGCTGCGCATGATTGCACGAAACCCAACAGTGTGTTGAATACACAGAAAAATTTCATCACCTTCTTCCTCCTTCTATCTATTCTGAAAGCATAAAGTAGATTCGCCAAGGAACAAGTTCTAGTGCAAGAACTTATTCCGAATAGTTGCATCCTCAAGACCAACGCCTGAATCTGCAGCACACGCGAAGACGAAATTTTGTCTTAGGACACTGCATAGCAGGCCTCTATTCATCTTTCGATTCAATCAATCTGTGTTGTATCTTCAGGTTTATTTTAATTCTAGTTTTAATAAATTTATATTCATTGTTATATTATTTTGTATTAAATATAAAATTAGATTGGTCCTAACAATAGTTAGTGGATAATTGTTGCGAGAGCATTCACAATAGTAGAACTCTTTCAAAGTGGTTTTTTGTGATTACAATATGCTACATCCTTTTCTAATCAACAAACAAAAACTCTCATAGCAAGTTTTATAAGGGTAAAATACAAAATAGGGCCTGATATCGATGGGGTGATTGCAATTTGGGGCCTGACGTCCAAAATTTAGCAATTTAGGGCTTAGAATGACATTTTTTTTTTTTTAACAATTTGAGGCTTTTTCATGATTTCCGTTAAAAAATCCCGTTAAGTGATCACGTGCGTTTCACATGACAATTAGTGAGGTCTTTTTCGTCATTTGCCATTCAAGGCTGTGCTATAAGGCGCGAAAATGTTACTATCTTCCCCGTCAATTGCTCAAAGTCTAGAACTCCTCAAAATATAGGACTCCTTTCATGAAGAAGGACAATGGCGTGTGTAGGTGTGGTAAAATTGCGCGAATTCAAACCTCGTGGACAGAAGGTGTTGGGTTTCAACGGAACATGCGCAGCAGAAGACTTTACATGAACAAGCCAGGATCCGCTATGATCAAATAATTTATGATAAAAACGAAAAAGGATTCTAACCTTGTTTGATCGGAATGAAACTTTAAGATCTTAGGTATTAAGAAAAAAATACCCTCTCTTGGTATCCACACTTCGAACGGATTCAAGAACTCCTTCTTGACGCGATTGCTAGATCTTTTAGGCTTGAAAACTTTGGCTTTGAAGAACCCTTCTTCAATCTCCCTTGAATGAATATTATGGTTTGATAATCAAGAATAATCAAACCCTAATAACCCTTGAATAATGTGTGTTTTTCTATCACAAAAAAACCTCTCTTTAATGTCTCAAATCAATGTAGAAGCATATGTTTTCGGCTGCTGAAAAACGTCCATTATATCCAAGGAAGAAACCTAATCTCATTAGGAAATATGTTTTCTTGATCAGCAAGAAGTTACCTAAATCTGTTCCTGCCAGACAAACCATCCGTACGGATCAGTTTGGTGGCTCCCAAACTATCCGTACGGATCCTCCATAGGATCCACTTTTTCTCGTTTTTTGTGCCTTATTCGATCCGTTCTGCGTGTGTGACCCAATAGGATATACTAAGTTGACAACGAGATCGAACCATTCAGATCTCGTAAATCATAAGCGGACTCTAGCAAGCCATTATGATTACCCAATTAGTATAACCTTAAAGATCCAAAGTTTCCTAAAATAGAACATAACACAATATTTTTGTTACGCGATGTCTATTGAACGTAAGCCATAGTCAATGGTCAACTTACATTGTTCAATGCTTTCTCGATCCCGAATGTATTGATAATACAAATGACATTGATCCAATCAATTCATTTGAGCATGGCCATGAATTTCATCAATACCATTCATCGAGTGGCCAAAGCTTGACATCTCTCTTGACGAGGAACAAATCCCTTCTTGACTTATTACCTTTCCCTACATGATTCTGATTACGCCAATCATATTCTTTATAGCTACCCGGTTTAGGGTAACGTTTGAATATATCAAACATAATATTCATCATGTGGAAGACTGTAATAACCTCAAGTCTAGAGATTCCAGTGATATAACTATATGAGACTTAATTATGACATTGTGACCATGACATAAATCTCATAGGGGTCAGCCCAGTATTTGTTCCCGAACAAATACCCATAAGTCTAATTGTATCGCATACACATAATCATCATATGATTATCTATCAAACTTATACTAATAATTAATCATAATTATCAGGGACGGAGATTATTATAATAAACATGCAAAAGATATAATAATCAAACACTCAATATCTTTATTAAAGCATAAAGCAAATGATAACATTAATCGTTCAAATAACGTGCCTAGGGCATACACACCAACAATCTCCCACTTGCACTAGGCCTAATTAATGTATCGAATACCCATAGACCTAACATGACCATCATGATTCGCTTGCGTAAGACCCTTTGTCAATGTGTCAGCAATGTTATCTTCAGTTGGTACTCTGCATATATTCACGTCTCCTCTATCAACGATTTCTCGAATGATATGAAAACGCCTAAGTATGTGTTTGGATTTTTGATGCGATCTAGGTTCCTTTGCTTGAGAAATAGCACCATTATTATCACAATAAATGTCTATTGGATTAGCAATGCTAGGAACCACCTCTAGTTCACCAATGAACTTCTTAATCCAAACAGCCTCTTTAGCAGCATCGGATGCATCTATATACTTAGCTTCAGTTATAGAATCAGCTACGGTACTTTTCTTAGAACTCTTCTAGTTAACAACACCCCCATTAAGCATAAACACAAATTCAGATTACGATCTTGAATCATCCTTGTCGGTTTGGAATCTTGCATCTGTGTAACCATTTACAACAAGATCATCTTCCATACCTCTATATACCAAGAACGAGTCTTTAGTCCTTCGCAAGTACTTAAGAATCGTCTTGACAGCAATCCAGTGATTCTCACCAGGATCCGATTGGTATCTACTCGTCATGCTCAAAGCATAAGAGACATCAGGTCTAGTACATATCATAGCATACATGATGGATCCAATAGCAGAAGCATATGTGATTCCATTCATTCTCTCACTCTCATCAGTTGTCTTAGGACACTGATTCTTGCTTAGAGTTATGCCATGAGCTACTGGCAAATTTCCTCTCTTAGAGTTTTCCATGCGGAATCTCTTAAGAACTTTGTCAATATATGTACTTTGACTCAAACCAATCAACTTTGTCAATATATGTACTTTGACTTGCTTAACAAGGTAGATTTGTCTTCGCTCTAGGAATGCATGCTGTCCAATAGCTGCAACCAATACTTTATGATCAGAAAACTCCATGCCCAATTCAAATTCTGGTTTTTTCATATCAACCTTGGGATTGAACAATTTACCCCTTTCCCTATTATCATCACTAACATAACCCTTCAAACCATCATCAGAATCATAATCAACTGCCACATTTTTACCCTTCACACCAGCACCATATGACCATTCAACACTTTTCCATGTATCATTGGCCTTAGACATCCCTTTAGATCCTCCAATTTGATCATCACTTCCTCAATACCCATGTCATCTTCTGCATTGTCATACTCACTGTCATGTAAAGATTCATGTTCACACTCAGACCCATTCAACACTTTGTTATGAACCCCCACATTAACATCAACCATTACCTCATCAAATGAACCAACATGCATTTTCCCCTTCCTCTTTTCAAGTCTGTCATCTAATTCCACAAACATATCCACATTTTTATTATTCTTAGGCATAAACATTGCAATCTCAGATGCTTCACTGTCATTTCTAATCAACCTAAGTGATACACGACTTTCTCCTCCCCCAATTTTCTGGTATAAACTATATTTATCTGATAAAACACCAGTTTCTTTCACAGCCAACTTAAGTTCAACCATTGACACACAGTCTTCATAAAAATACTCAAACCAAGTGACATCCCCACCATTATACACAATACTATTGCCTTGACTGAAGTATCCCCCATGAAATAGCCTGATAGAAAATTGTTGGGGAGATTCTACATAAATAAAATATGAAAAACAGAGCATGGATAAACAAACCCACTAATGAACCATATTCAAAGCTCAATAACTTAAACAAAAACTATATTTAAAGCAAATAAGAGAACAATATCATTCTTCTACACATAAAATGACATAATCGACAAGAAACCTACACCTATTGAAATGATATCAATTTGCATTTGAAAAAATCTCCAAATAATAAGTGCGTTATGTGTATAAAATATCTTACCATAATCTGGTGTTGATGGATAGAGACAACCCTTCTTCTTTCGTATGGACCAAGTCATGATCGACGCATTTAACAATCCCTCCTTCGATCGTTCAGAAAACCCTAGCGATAACCCTTGGTCGTAAACCCTTCGTCTCTCTAACCACACTCTAATATATTGTAATGACTCGCAAATGACAAAAAAGCCCTCACTAATTGTCACGTGAAACGCACGTGATCACTTAACGGGCTTTTTTGAACGGAAACCGTAAAAAAAACCTCAAATTGTTAAAAAAATGTCATTCTAAGCCCTAAATTGCTAAATTTTGGACGTTAGGCCCCAAATCGCAATCACCCCGTCGATATTAGGCCCTATTTTGTATTTTACCCGTTTTATAATGTTATAGCTTTTTCATCAATTTTTTTGTGACCCCCACATTCAACACTAAAAAGAAAATAAATAATAATTTCATCCCACCTCACTTGACACTCAAGAGGTATTACAATAACTAAGGAAAAATAATAAAATAAGAAAATGTGTGGTAGAAAATGAATAGAGGGAATGAGTGGGAGAATAGTAGTGTTGGATCTATAAATTGAGTGGTGAAAAATAAAAAAAAAAGAATGAGTGGTAGGGTAGAGTGAATATAAAATTATAAAAAGTAAGCTATTTTGGGAAGTGTCAAGTGAGCATGGATTGACCAAAATGAAAATAAGTGTAAACTTATTGGTTAATATTTAATAGTCAACATGGAGCATAGGTAATATTTAATTAGAAAACACTTGCGAAGAGCTCTTTCTATATAGAGTTGCTCTTTAATAAGGACTTCTCTAACTTTTCAACAATGATAAAAAACTCTAGAAAGTTTTTCATAAAAACAAAAAGCTCCCATTGTGAATGCTTTGAGTATGACATGTGAGGTTTACAAATAATAAAAAAATATACATATATATATTTTAATTTTAAAGTTTATAATGATACAACTAAATTTGAATTTTTTTAGAAGTTTAAAATAACACTGAAGGAGTATATAGAACCCATTTTTGATAGTGAGGGTACAGTGTAATTAAAACTCATTTAACTTTTATATTTTGGGATATCCAGTGAATTAAATATGGATAATCATTTGGAGTTGGAGGAGTAATAATTGTCCACATAAAGACAAGTCTGATTTCAAAAGTTGTAGCACATGAGGAAAGAAAGAGTCCAAATCCTCGGTGACATTTCGTGTACTACTTCATGTGCCACAAATGATTTAATGGCTTACAGTTATTGAGATCGGTATTATTGTAATATTATAGAAACATGTGAATCGTTGGATTACAAGTGGTACATGAAGTAGCACACAAAAATAGTACAAGAGATCTCAACTCGAAAAAAAGGAAAGGAAAAAAAAAGAAGAAGAAACATCTTTTTGAATACCAACGGTCTGATTGACTATTATTAAGACTTCAAACTTTTAACGGATTTATCCCGCTCCACCCACCCCACTCACTTTCTTGAACAACATAAAAATTCCCCACTACTTTACCAAAACCTACCTTCTTTATTCTCATAATCAAATCTCCAAACAAACCAAAATGAAAGTAATCAAATCCATGAAGAAGCTCAAATTCTGGTCAAAATCCAAAAACAACAACAAGAAGAAGAAAATTAAGGATTTCAATGTCAACATCGACCATTTTCTTCCACCACCACCACCACCACAACCATCTTCCCACCATTGTTGTAACTGCCACCATTTCCACCACCCAATTCAGCCGTCAGCTCCACCTTTACCGCCTTGGCTCGATTTCGAGCAGACCCATAATCCCCTTTTGGCTACTCATGTGAATGGTGCTTCATTTTCGAGCATCCCCGATTCGATTCAATCTCAATTTGATAGTGACATTGAAGCTGCTAGCTTGCCTCTCAGCACTAACTGTTCTTCTTCTTATCAGCAATATATGGTTGAAAACCCAGTTTACGGTTTGCCGGTGGTGCAACCGCCACCTAGAAGAGAGAGATGTGGTGGTGGTGTTTTTGGATGTGTGGTAAATATTGGAGTTCATTTTATCAGATGCTTTTGTCCCTTTTTTCGAATTCGGAAAATTTGTTGAGATTTATTAATGGTTTATTCATCTGAAATGATATACCCGAATAAATGTTAGTATTAGTTTGATTTAGTTATTCTAATAAAATTATAAAATTTGTTATTGATACACGATTTTAACCAATTCATGAAATTTTATATTGATGCAATATAGAAAAGCACCATCTATATCAAATTTTGGAACTTCATGAATTTCATTACATTTTGATCAAAATTTATTTAAGTTGACAAAAATAAGTCAAATTGGGACAGAAAGAGTAGATGAGTAGATCACATGAATAAGTAGATCAACAATGTGGTCAGTCAAGCAAATCCTAAAAGTTTTCTCTTTTAAAAATCCATGGATTACACACAGGTAGAGCAAAATTGTCTCAAGTAATCGGAAATAATTTAGCAATCTTCCATTACAACAACTGAGAAGGTAAATAGTGCAGATGCATGAACTTGTGATTCCGCTAAATCCATCACTGCAATGGCCGGAAAACATCGAAGCGGAAATATTGGATGGGCCCCTCTCGTGCCTTCCATGTTCACTAAATCCTCAAAGAATTCCAATTTGACGGAGTGCTATGAATGGCAGGAATATCACAAAGTATGTAACCCGATACTTTACCTCTCTTTATTCCGTACCAACTTTTCTTGTACACGTCTTAACTTTTGCCAGATTTGGTTGAAGTTGCTTAGAAATAATTAGCTCGTATCTATAGATAAAGGGAGGCGGCAAAGACAATATCCCTCTTAATCTTGGAAACAGCATCTTCAAATTTTTCTACAAGCTCTGTTTCCCCCACTGATTTTGCCGCTTGTATTAGCTGCTGAAGAACTTCCTCCAGTCTCCTTATAGCCCTAATTAAGCTCCCCTCAAACACCTGAGTCATTTCCATTATCTCATAGAATTTTGACCCTTTTGCCCACGCGTACACAGCCTCCATAATATCGGGATGGAATGAACTCACAAAATTCTCTACATCTATTTGAACCTACAACAACATAACACAGATTTTAGATCAATTTATGCCCAGCTAAAAGATAAAAGCATTTTTAGCAACTTTACACGCAAGTATCACCATATATAAATCAAATTTACATTTGTCCAACCCGTCATGAATCACAATATAAGCTGTGTGCAACAATGATATCAGTAAAAAAAAAGGTTTGGTAATGCATGGATTGTGTCAGAATTTCAACATAAGCTTCTTGCACTTTAATCATGGCATTGCATTGTTTGTGTCTACTAAAATGGGTAGTTTAAGAAGATCACCAAATTTTATATCTATATTTTTTTAAAATGCGACATTTATTTCGGGACAGACAAACTAAAATGGAACATAGGACATTTATTCCGGGACGGAGGGAGTAATACACAGATGAAGTTTAAGCCTGTAGCAAGGTTGCCCCTCAAGAGGCACTCTTGGTAGTTCAAACGATCCGGTATTATACATTTGCATTCATTAAATACTGATGTCAATTCAAGATCTTAACATAGGCACCTCCAAACTACGAAAAGAAAAGGGTAAACAGAAAGCACCTCGACCATTAGATCCTACCTTAGAATTTAACTATTGCAGTTCACTGGTGTTCTGATCACATTAGTAAGGATACAGGCTGAGACATGCAGAAGCATATGAATTTGCTTGATCAATTTATTTATTTGTCATTAAGTCCTAAACTTCCAAATCTGAAGAATGATGAAGACACGTCTATTCTAGGCAGGGAGTTCAATGTTTCAAATAGAAATAAATAAATCAGAAGAAAGTGGAGATAATACCTTGCACTCAAGCTGAACTTTTGCAACCCTCCTGGCTGTATCTTGTAATTGTGTAAAGAGCATGTCCAGCTCATCCCTCGGCTTTTGAGCATCCTGAAGCTTCTCCTGCCACACAAAACATGAGAGAAGAGAAATCATCTCCTCTATTTTTATGTCCTTTAAAACCCCGTTGAACATGAGTTCTGTCAGAGTCAGTTCATCAGCACTACTAATTTCGCAAGCAACTTTTCCCTTCAGTTCTACAACATCATCACTTGTTACATATCTGCAAATATTCAAAGCATATTTTGTTAATTCCTAGACTACAAAATAGATGACAAAGAAACATAAAATATTATTATAACTCAATTATACATATGAGACAGATCCCTGCAAGGGTTTAAAAGAAGGGAAATCAATGAGACCAAAGCACTATGATATCTCATACTCCCTCCGTCCCATAACTATGTGCACAAAATGAGTTGTGCACGGGAATTAAGGGATGAATAGTAGTTGGTAGTTGTGTGAGTGTGAAAAGTGAAGTAGGAGAGAGAAAGTGGGGTAGGGAATAGTAAGTTGATTGGTGTTGTGAGTATAAAAGCAAAGTATGAGAGAGAATGAGTTGGAGGAATAGTAAAGATTCTTTGCCATTTTAGGAAAGTGTGACTTATCAATGGGACGCCCAAAAAGGAAATTTGTGCACATAGTTATGGGACGGAGGGAGTATATGTGTAAGTGACGAGGAATAACAACTTAACCATCCGAACAAACAAAAATAGGGTAATACTTCATCAAGTGGATATTTTATATAGTGACTAATTATACATCTACGGTTCAAAGAGAAAACGGCAATTTTCCAAGAGAGAAGCAAGTGATTATAATATGTTTTAGCTTAAGAGCTGATAGGCGTTTCGTCCTTAAGCAAGAACATCATAGGAGGATGATTTCACGCCCAGAACATGTGCCCATAGGTAAAAACCACTGGCGGATTGAAGAAAAATCCATCATAAAAGAACTCCCAACAAAGAGACGTTTCTTACCCTAGTCTCCTCAGAACCCTTTTCCTTGCTTTAAGTTCATCCTTAAATGCCAATGCAGTTGAAGAACGCATCGACCTCTTGACTGATTTAATTTTAGCAGCAAGTTCTTTCTTCTTGTGGAACATTTTCAGCTTTTGCTCAATAAGTGGAGACTTTGCAACATCGTGCTTTTCAAATAGGTTTTCTAGAGCCTCTGTCCTGCGGACAGCCTTTCTGTATGAGCTACTTTGAACCTGTTGAATACTCATCAAGTATTAAAACAAGTAAATTGGTAGAATTTAGACTATGCAGGAAAGAAATGTGAAATACAACCTTCATGTCTTCTTCAGGATCCAAAAGAGGCACCCCTTCTTTAGCAAATCTAGAGAGAACCTCAGACACCTTCTTCAGGGTATTTTCCCTATTTTCCAGGGGCAAGAGATCCTTTGCTATTACTAGCCGGATGCTACTCAAACTATCAATCTGTTCAAGATAGCGTTTCATTAGTAAGATGAGCAACAATTCAGATCAAAGCAAAGCGAGTATTATGGGCATATTAAGCTTACATGTTTGGTGTTTTTCTTTTAAGGGATTAGAAAAAAGAAGAGAGAGGTGGCAAGAAAGATGGCGGGGTAGAGAAACTCAAACCCTCTTGCCAACACACCCAGTATAATGACGAATATAATGCCAATATAACTGCACAAAAACTGGGAACTCAACATCAGAGTTGTCATTCCTAAGAGCCAATTTCTGTCAGTTTAAATATCTGCACATCCCTTATTATGAATCATGAATGTGATTCTAAGATTTTATTCTGATCAAGTCTGACCAAAGCCTCCAGAATGCAGCTGATTTCACAAGAATGAATACACAATAACTGGACAAAATTCTATATACTAGCATAAGATTCCAGTTCGCAAAATAATACTCTCTCCGTCCCAGCAGAAGTGACACTAGTGGCAAATTGATTAAACTTTGACCAACAACCTAAATATAATATAATGATCATAATGAAAATTTAAAAAGCGTTATTGTATCACCATTTATAATAACAATTTTTAAATTTTCATTAGGATCATTATATTATATAAGATTGTTGGTCAATGTTTAGTCAGTTTGACCACTAGTGCCACTTCTGCTGGGACGGAGGGAGTACATGAAAGTAAGAAGTGTGAAGAAGAGTCCACAGAGAGCACAGAACAATGACAATCAAACAACAAAGATACAGAGTGGATGAGGAACGTTGCCTGAGAAAGAGGAACAGAAACCACTACAGGTTCTCCAGACTCCTTCAGTGGAACAATCTTAATTGTCTTCTTTGCAGCTTCATCTCTTTGTACTGCACATCTTGTAAGAATGTCCACCGAGTAATTTGCATCCTCTGGTTTCTTATTTGCATCATCTGGATCACATAAAGTAAGTAAACATTTCATACAACATAAAGCAAAATGGTAGATTTGATGGCAGGCAGATTAAAATCATCACCTTCCGAAAGACCTTTCACTCTTTCAAAGTTGATTATCACACCCCAGGTGACCTGGTCTGTAATCGAAAAAGATGTCGAATTTTCATCACTCCTTGAACACTGTATACATACAAGCCTTCCAGGCTGCAAGAAGGGCAAGCAATACCTAGGAGCAAATATTATATCACGGGCATCTTTCTTAAGGCTTTTATATTGTTGCAACAGAGAGTAATAATTCTCTACACTGTCCTCCTCTTCAATTATAATTGAATCCCTTTCTGACTGAAGGTCTTTTATTTGTCTCTGCAAACAAAAAATCTTTAATAAGAAGATTGAACTGGCTCTCAAGACTTTCTTAACTAATTTTCTTCTGCTCTTCTTTTCCCCATCCTGAACGGGAGGGTGGTTTAACTAAAACAAAATTATTGGGTCACTGCTAACTAACCTCAAGATTAGGTATAGCTCGGTCAGCTTGAAATTGATAGAACGAATTTCGAAGCAAATTTTCAGGATCACCGTCTTCGGACCGCATTTGATTCAAGAGCATGTTGTAGCTCAAATGGAAAGCACTGGCAAGAGGACCGAATTTGATTTCAATACAATATGCGAGAAATCAAAGCAGAGAAACACAGCCTTAACAATTATGAGAAATCAAAGCTTTTTCCGAAACGATAGAAGTAAACCGCAGATGGTATGTTAATACTCCATCCGCCCCAGAAAAATAGCCCCCCTTGACTTTATAGGTCAACACAATTGCAATTTGACCAAACATTAATGTCAATACAATCATCCCAATAGAATTCTAAAAATGTTAATGATAAATCACATAATGATTTATCAGTTACAATTTTTAGAATTTTACTAGGATGATTAGATTGACATTTATTTTGGTCAAACTTCACTTGTGTTGATCGAGTATGATTTGTAAAGATCAAAGCTTGGTTGCTTTTCATTCAAAATCTAAATCCAGTAACTCTGTTTTGCAGTTTTCAGGCAGACATGAAACATGACATCTGGCCAAGATATAGCAGTCTTATAATATCTCAGGATATCAGATTTAAACAATGTAATAGGCCATGTTTAAGTTACAAAAATTTGCTTTATGACTTCCCTAAAGAGACAGCTCATCCACTTATGTCCAGATATTCACTTTTCATGAGTTTCTATTTTAACATCACTTAAAACTCTGTAAAATGAACACCAAATAACCCAACAGGTAAAAGGTATTACATTACATTCTTATGTCATTAACTTCTAATCACCTGCAAACAATATATCGTATATGGGGATTAACAGAAAGTTGAGTGCACAACAAAAGTTGAAAGCAGATTAAGATTGCTTAGTCAACTAGGCTTTGACAACAGTGCTAAGAGGAGTTGAGATGCAAACCTGTTCAAACAGTCAGCACTCCCTTTAACCATCATTTTTGCAGTGGAAGGCTCCAGCTTTTCATCAAGCATGAGGATGCAGACCCCACGATCATCAATCCCTCTACGACCAGCACGACCACTCATCTGGATATACTCTCCGCTTGACAACCATCTGAACTTATCTCCATCAAATTTGCGAACATTTGTGAAGACAACAGTTTTTGCGGGCATGTTTAAGCCTATGCTGAATGTTTCTGTCGCAAACAAACACTAAGGGGGGAATGTCTCAATATAATGAATTTCTAAGTCAAAGCAAAGGCCACAACATCAGTACACAAAGAGAAGATCTTCAAAAAAGAGAGAACAAAATAATGAAAAGACGAAGAGCAAAAGACGTCAAGAACTAAAGATGAAGTTCAAAGCATAGGGCACTTCCCAGACACCAATAATGGATATGAATATTGAGAATGCTATTTCCATCAGATTGTAATGCCCTTACTTGCGAGAGAAAAATAACTAGAGAACACAGATCTTTTTCAAATAATTGTTCAAAGAGCCCAATATGGTTATCAGAAATCAGAACCAAAGCATGATCGGGTCAGCATGTGAATAGCTACTTTTCTGACATAGATGTTCTAGAATGCTAAAGCTTTCAACAAACTCTCATTTCTATTTCACTTAAACTTATGTCAACATAGTAAGTTAACAAGTGATGTCAAACTGAGATGTGCAAGGCAACATTATAACCTACAGGCTACAGGATCACTTCCAATGTTGAGAACTTCGATTAATTCTTAATTGAATGTGCTATCAATCCCATTGCATCAGACACTAACTTCAACTAAAAACAACTAATCCAGAAAGAAAACAAAAGAAGAGAAAAGAAAAGAACAAATAATATTCCCATTGCAATTACCAACCTTGATGAGACCTTCTTGAAATAGAATCTCAATGACTTCCTTCAGTATGGGAAGCAAACCAGAGTGATGCACTCCTATTCCACGTTTCAAGAGCGGTAACATATTTGACACCTGGAATTTTCAGATACATAAAACTCAGAAAAAATGGAAATAGCCCACAAAAAAGATCGTGTATACAAAAAAATAAACAAAAATATAGATTCTTTACGCAAACATAAGGCGACAACGTAATGCCTTTTTGTTTCCACAACTAAACGTACATGGAAGAGAGGGGAAATGATCATACGATTCATACCTGAGGTAACTTCTTATCATCATCTGATAACATGTCCATGGCACTCCAAAAGATTCTTTCTATGTTTACTTTCTCATCATCCTCATTTAGATCCATTTTTGCCATCTAAGGAAAGTAAAAAAACAAAAGAACCCTCAATTTTACCCACTAGACAATATACAAAAAATTGGATACTTAGACAACTCTTAACCCTGAAAGTGTTAACGATCAAAACCAATTACCTTCTGTGTTATTTTCCTACACCTATATATAAATATACACATTAACATATATATTTGTTATAATATATACATATATATACCCTCTGTTTTCCTTTCAAAATGTCCTAATCTTTTTTTTGAGATGTTCAACTGACTTTTGAAAATTATGCCTATATTTATAATGATATTCTAGCTTCCCTCCACTGATAAATAAATTTCAGACTTAGTTGAATACCAAGAAAGTATTTGTCAAAACTGATATTTCCACGGACAGTAACATGCCCATAGATATTTCACCTTCAAATAATGTCCTGTCTGATTCATAGTTTTCGATATATACCCTTACTTCAGTTATCTACTTTGAACGCAAAGGTTGTAATATTTTTAATCAGGTAGGTATTAATAATAAAGTGAATCAATTATCTGCATTGGGTTTTGTAAGAGTCCAAAAAAGAAAAGGACAAACAGAAAAGGAAATGTGGCCAATATAAATTGCTTGAAAGCCAGCTTTTTCAAAATACCCCTCAACGTCAAATAGACACTTATCTAGGGACGAAGGTAGTAAAAAACTGGTATTTGATGCTAATTTCGAACGTCTTTGGTATTATCAGACCTGGTGATGCTGAAAGTTAAGTCCCACGGTAACTACTACCTAGCTTGAAAAAGACATGTTGGGATTTCTCTCACAGCACATGGTCTTCTCATCTCATGATAACGCTGAATGCACTTAGGGTACACATAAGTTAGTCTTAGAACAAATCACAAAATCATCAAGTGACTACATGCAGCCTTTACAGCAGTAAAGCCCTTACCTGCATTGCAAGGAACTCACATTCCCTTTTACTGAAACTGAAGAGTATCACCGGATCATATTGACGCTGGATGATCATTTTGACCATCTTGAATATATCACTGTCTTCGCCAGCTTTACCAATCACTGCTCCCTTTTGCCATTTCCCTTTCCCTCTCTTCGCACCTTCACTGGCAGGAACAAGGGCATTTAATGCTTTCTGAAAGCTATCCTCACGAAATTTTCCCTTTTCATCAACTACCAAGTATAGACCATCACCCCCAGAGGGAAAGAGATAGTGTTGAAGAGGCGTGGGTCGATAGTCTGTATAAACAATATGACATGGTTGCTGATGTACCTGCATTCTGAAAAATAATATCACTACCTTCATATTAAGCATGCTTTTGTAAAATAGCAAATCAAACTATTCATAGTGAGCATCCAAACAAAGCATTCTGATCATATGTCATGAGTATTCCGTCATATAAAGAAAACACCTGCAGCCTGATAAACAGAAGGCTAACTTAAAGACTTGTGCAGAAAGTTCATCCTCGAGGATGTTAGAAGGCAAGAATCTAACATTAGCTACACAAGTTGGTAATATGCTGCTGCAAGTTAATATGAGATTTGGAATGAAGAGACTGTGTCAAACAGCTCTAACTTAAACCCACAACATAACAAAGCAGTTTAAAAGGCTATAAATCAACATCGTTACATGTATCACCCAAAAGGACCAAGTGACCACACATTGATTTCTTCAGACTGTCACTCACTGCTCTCACAATCTTGAGCAAATCCCAAGAAGTATCCCTTCCCCACCTTTTACCACTCCTCCCCCTCCATATAAAATAAAAATAAGAAATGAAACGATTCTCTGTGTAAACATAATGATTCTCTTCTCAAACAGCTTACTTCTCCCATAAGCTCGCGGAAAACCTCTCAACCTCTCTCACCAGAGGACCTCACACAATAGGTTAGTGATCACTCCCTCAAACTCTTCATCTCCATCACTATATCCACCATGACGAGCATTGAGCAATGATAACTACTTAAGTTACAGAAGTCAAAAGAGAACTATTAAACATCAAGTCTACTGAGCAAGTAGTGCTAATGGTTCTTTACAAGCCTCAATAATCATATTAAGATAGCAAAAGGATAAGGTAAAAAGTTCACCTTTGCAACCCAATCTGCAAATTCCTTTGCATTTGGAACTGTAGCTGAAAGAAACACGAAACGAGCATTTTTTGGGGCCATGACAATGCTCTCTTCCCAGACAACACCTCTTTCTCTATCACGCATGTAATGTACCTCATCAAAAATAATCCAAGCAACCTCTCGTGTAACCTCTGATCCTTTGTACTGCATGCTACGCCAGATTTCTGTAGTCATCACCTGATATCCGATTTAAACATTAAATACAAGGCTTACAGTTTTTTTAAGATTAAAAGAGAGAACATTAGAGGAGCCACAGAACCCACCAAGCAAGAAGCATTCGGCTCAATGGTAACATCACCAGTCATCAATCCCACGTCTGAGAACTCTTCTTTAAACTCACGATATTTTTGGTTGCTGAGTGCCTTAATTGGAGAAGTATATATCACTCGCTGCTTATTTCGCAAGGACATAGCAATCGCATACAGAGCAACAACAGTTTTCCCAGCTGATGTATGAGCTGATACCTATCAATGCCACAAACAGTTACTTGTACGAAATTCATCTCAAATGTTTCCACACACATTAATACCAAAACCAAGAAAAACGTTACCATGACAGATTCTCCATTATTGAGACATTTGATAGCCTCAGACTGGAAGGTATCAAGAGCAAAAGGGAATTCCTTTGCAGGCGTAGAGTCTACGCCTTCTGCAGCCGAAGTAGGGTTTGAAGAAGAACGAGGAACATAACCCTCAGGATAGGAAACATCGTGCAAACATGCTACTGGCTCATTAATGCCCACTAAACCACTCTCCTTGAGTTGTTTGGGTGGAGGTGTATATTCCTCTGCCAGATTGTCCAACGATTTCCTCTTAACCGAACCCATGATTTGAATCAAATTTTCAAAGGGCTGCAAATAGGAACAAAAACATACACAAAGAACCGGAATTTAACAAAGAGAAAAAAAATAAAAAAATTCTTAAAATCACCTCTAAATGTGTTGAGCTTAAAACCTATAACTGATTAAGCAGGATGGCTGGGTTCTTTTCCTTGTGTCCTTACAACAAACAGTGTGCGTATGGGTCGTTTGGTCCAAACATGCATGAATTATATGTATGTATGCTGAAAAGGAAGGCGCTGGATTGAAAGTAGAAGTACCTGAAAGGGGCGGAGGCGGAGGCGGAGGCGGGCGGAGCTTTTTTCCCGCTAAGGAAACGCAGAGGGTGTGAGTGACGGTTGAATTAGGGATTGAGGGCAGAGAGAGTGTAAGGGACTAGATGAACGACGTCGTATTAGGAAAGTGGGGAAATTGGTCTATGTGCATTGGTTTATTTGAATACTTGGTCCCTTGACCTAAGGACATATCAATTCAGTCCTTTTAGTTTTGGGGAGCTGGCTTCCGTTAACTTGACAAAGTAGTTACGGGGTATACCGAGCCGAGCCGAGCCGAGCCAAGCTTTAGAGTTTCGAGCTCGAGCATAGTTTCATCGCGAGCTCGAATCGAGTTTCAAGATGTTCGTGAGCCGTTCACGAGCTTCTCGTGAGTTCTCGAATTCGAGTTTACGAGCCGAGCTCGAGCTTGGACCCTTCTTTTTTTTTTAAATTAAAAGAGATCAAGTTCCAGTATTATTATGTACATACGTATATTATATTGCCTATGTCCTAAAACAACTTGCATTAATTTTCTTTTTGGGTCCCATTGGTAAATTCCACTTTTCCTAAAATGTTGAAATTTTATTGTTTTTTTATTCACACTACCCCACTTGTTATACTGTAGACACCCCGCCTTGGACCTCTCACCCCGATTGCATACATAGTATTTTTATTTAACTTATTTTGGTTAATTTCTGTTACTCCGGTTAAGTTCCTAACTGATTTCGTTAGTTTTGGACTAAACTGCATAACGGAGTTAACTTTGGAGTCATTTATGTTATTCTGTCATTTTTACCCGCGGGCGCCTCCGGCACTGCTTGTGGGCCGCGCACGCGTCTCGCCCCTAAAGCCGGACTCGCGCGCTTCCCATTATGGCAGTTACGGATTGCAGTATTTTCCCTCCTTTTTCTTGATCAGAAAAACCTCTTTTTTTCCATCCACATTCATCCCCCCTTATTTCATAACTCCTAAATCCCATATTCTAGCGTTTTCCTTAAAACTAAATATTTGATCTTTATTTCATTTGATTTTCTATTTATTATTTAATTTTCTTTATTTTCTTATTGGTTAGAAAAGCTTCTTTCCCTCCTTTCTCTACCTATTTAAACCTCTCATTTCTACCTTAGAAAGGGGCCAAACTTTTATTATCTACCAAAAACTCTACACAAATCCTACCAACAAGAGTTTTAGCAACAAAACTCTACACAAATTTTTAAACAACAAGTTTTCTACAACAAACATCATTTTTCCACCAAGTTTAAGGTCCCATTTCTTAAGGTACAACTTCAATCCCCATCAAATGGGACATGACCAACATGACTACTTCACATAATGAAGTTAGTTAAGGTTATCTCCCTACATTCCAACTCTAGTTTAATTTACTCTTCTTCTCTTAATGTAATCTTTAGCATAAATTAATATATAAAATAATTCTCTTTTATTTCCCTTTGTAATTCCCTTTTTCTTCACATTGTAATTGTTAGCACTATTTAATAATTGAATGACTTTTTACATTAGAACACCTTTAGTAGCAAGACCCGCGTAAGCGGGGCGGAGTGGGTGTTTAAGTACTTCCCACTCCGTCACCTAACTCCCGAACCATTCTATCCCGAATCTTTGGTTTCGTAATATTAAAATAGGCTATTTCTTTAGGTTTTTCTTATGTTCCCTTAATAACATAGGTGGCGACTCTAACAATTAAAATCAAATAGACATCCTAGGATCCTTCCACCGCTCTAGCCAAGTAGTGAGCTCTCCCGGAGTATCTACAGTGGCGACTCCGTTGGGGACAATTTAGAGGGTTAAACTTGCGTTTCTGCTTTTGGTGTTCTTTTATTCTATTTTATGGGTATTCTGGTAAAAAGGGTTGGAAGTGCGCACCTCTGGCCTTCTTGGCCTATAGCGCGCGCGTCCGACCCCCATTATTAGAATCCCCCGCCTTCCTTCTTGTCCTTCCATTTCATGTTTCTGTGCTAAAAATTGCTGTAGGGGAAAAAGTTTTCATTTAGGGGAAAAAGTTCGCGCACGAAGTGATAGTCCAAAGCAATGTGTTTCATACGGGAGTGAAAGCGTGGATTTGCAGCAACATAAGTGGCACCCAGATTATCACAGTATATGACTGGTTGTTGAGAAGTAACAACCTGAAGTTCAGAGAGGAGATTTTGAATCCATAGAACCTCGGCACATGTGGCACCCACGGCTCGATATTCCGCTTCAGTGGATGAGCGAGTAAGGGTGCGTTGCTTCTTGGAACTCCAAGACAATAGATTCGAACCAAGATAGACTAAGTACCCAGTTGTCGAAACGTAGTCTAACTTGTCACCAGCCCAGTCAGTATCAGTAAAGGCATGAAGAATGTCAGGGGAAGACTGACGCAAAAGAAGACCATGAGCACGAGTGCCAGCTAAATAGCACAGAATGCGTTTAAGGTGACCCCAGTGTATGTCGGTGGGATGCTGCATAAACTGGGCAAGACGATTAACTGCGACGGACAAGTCACACCTGGTAATCGAGAGATACTGCAAAGAACCAACCAACTGGCGATACTCCGAAGGATTGGACAGAGGAGTGCCTGAATCAGCTGTGAGATAAGGAACCGGCACCAAGGGTGTGGGAACTGGTTTGGCCTCATCCATGTTGTACCGAACAAGAAGATCGTGTATATACTTTTGTTGGTTTAAAAACAGATCATCTTTGTGGGGAAGAACTTCCACACCAAGGAAGTAAGATAGCGGGCCAAGATCTTTGAGAGAAAACCTGGCAGCAAAAGACTGAAGAAACGATTCCATTAAGACATCAGAAGACCCAGTTATAATAATATCATCCACATATACCAACAGTACAAGAAATCCAGTCGGATGAGAGCAAGTAAAGAGAGACGAATCTGATTTCGAGTTTTGAAACCCAGTTGAGACGAGATAATGTTTCAATTCAGTGTACCATGCTCGAGGTGCCTGTTTGAGTCCATATATTGCCTGACGAAGTTTGCACACATGAGTGGGATGATGAGCATCAACATAACCTGGAGGTTGGGTCATGTACACAACTTCGGACAGCGAACCTTGAAGAAATGCATTGTTTATATCGATCTGTCGGAGAGACCAACCTCGTGTGACTGCAAGGGAAAGAACTGTGCGGATAGTGGCCGGTTTGACCACTGGACTGAATGTCTCAGAATAATCCACACCCGGTCTCTGATGGAAGCCTTTGGCAACTAATCGCGCTTTGTGACGTTCAATAGTACCGTCAGGATTATATTTGGTTCTAAAGATCCATTTGCAACCAATTGGATGTTGCGTGGACACAGCAGGGACAAGATCCCAAGTTTGATTGTGTACTAATGCATCGTACTCAGCCTGCATGGCAGCACGCCACGCTGGAATTTTGAGAGCCTGGGCATAGGTAGATGGTTCGGAATCAGGGGATTAAAAAGAAGCCTGAAGATTGAGTTTGGTGATGGGTTTCTGGATATTGTTGCGAAGGCGAGTGATAGGGCCGGGAGGCATAGGAGGTGGTGAAGGAATGGTAAAGGCTGGAGAGGTGTTGCCAGAGGCAGAAGAGGCAGCGGAAGAGGAGGAGGTGACCGAGATAGGTGGAGAAGACTGAACAGAGGTTAGGGAGTTTGGTTCGATGGATTGCTCAGGAGGGACACCCGGTGGAATGGGAGGGTGTCCAGTCGGTCTAGGGGAGTCGGCTGTAGTGGGGGGAGTTGTCAAAGGTTAGGAAAGAAGTGGGATTTTGATTGTACACCATTCGGTTGCTGTTGTGAATTGAGAAGCAGAGGTGGAGGGAGAATTAAACGGATAGGTGTGCTCCACAAACTTCACATGACGCGAAACATAAACTTTGTGAGATTTTGGTTCGAGGCAATAGTAGGCACTCTGAGTGGGTGAGTAGCCGACAAAGACACACGGAGTAGACTTTGGATCGAGTTTGTTAGATGTGTAGGGGCGGAGCCACGGATAGCATAGACAACCGAAAATGCGGAGTTTGTGATAGTTGGGAGGATGACCAAATAGTTTGTGATATGGGGACTGGAAATTGAGAGTGCGAGTGGGCATGCGATTGATTAAATAGCACGCAGTGACAAAAGCGAATGGCCAAAACTTGGAAGGCATGTGGGAATGATATAAGAGAGTAAGCCCAGTTTCTACAATGTGGCGATGACGCCGTTCAGAGTACCCATTATGTTCTGGTGTATGAGGAGGGGATGTGAGATGTAAGATTCCAAGGGAAAGGAGGAGGGGACGGAGGCCAATGTATTCACTACCATTGTCACTAAATATTGTGATGATGGAACGTTGAAAAAACTTTTCGACAAGATTGCGGAAGGAGGTGAAAACTTTAGTGGCATCGTTCTTATGTTTGAGTGGGTAGAGCCAAGTGTATTTTGTGAAGTGATCGACAAAAATAATGTAGTACTTGTAACCATCAAAAGATAAGGTGGGTGAGGTCCACACATCACTGTAAATTAAATCTAGTGGGCCAGTGGAAGAAAGAGAATTTTCATTAAACGGAAGTTTGTGACTCTTATTACAATCACAAGAATTACACTGAAAGGAAAGACATTTAGGAATATCTAAGCTAAAAGAAGAACTAAGGTGCTGTAAAATTTGAGAAGACGGATGACCCAGACGGTGATGCCAATGAATTGTGCGGGAGGACACTGAAACATGAACAGCAGGAGGGGACGGAATCCATTCATAAACGCCGGAGCTAGATTTGCCTTGGAAAAGAATTTTGGTTGTACTGAGATCCTTCACAACAAAAGAATCAGGTAAGAAGGTGACAGATGCATTGTTATCGACACAAAATTTGGAAACATGTAAGATATTACGAGAGATAGAGGGTACATGAAGAACATGATTTAAAATAAAAGGGGATGAAGGGGAGGGTAGGGAGGTAGAACCAATGTGAGATATAGATAAACCTGAACCATCACCGATCATAAGTTCCTCGGTGCCATCATAAGGAGTGTGCAGAGAGAGGTTGTGCAGATCATTGGTTGCATGATGTGTAGCTCCGCTGTCAAATAACCATCCTGGAGCTGGGGCTGAATTGGTATGGGCAGTATATGCGGCTGGAGGTGCTGGATTTTGGCCTCGGTATGGTTGTCGAGTCGGTTTTGGATTGGGTTGGTAATTCTGAGGTGGAGAAGGATTGGGAGTAGGGAAGTTGGCATCTGGATAGGCTTGGCGAAACATGTAGCACTGGTTGAGAAAGTGACCTTCCTTGCGACACCCTTGGCAGCGACCTTTGTAGTTAGAAGTGGTGTTTGTGTTCAGCGGCTGGATTGAGGGGTAGGGTTCTCCCGAGATTTGGGGTTAGGGTTGTTGGTGGGTGGGCGAGGCTGGGTGTTTCGGCTGGGTTGTTTAGCAACATAAGCAGCCGTGGCCGGGAAAGAAGTGACAGGTGTGGCGCGATGCTTGATAGAGAGTTCTTTGTTGATCAGTTTCTCATGAAGTTCGTCGAACGAAATTGGTGTGTCTCTACTCTGAACTGCAGTCACGACGCTGTCAAAGTTAGAATCATGCAGTTGCTCAAGAACCTTGTCAACAAGATCATCAGGATCAAGCAGACGACCAAGAGATGCTAATTGGTCAGCGCAAGATTTGAGGTCATGCATATAATCTGTCACGGAGCGAGAACCCTTGGTGATGGTGCGTAGTCTGTCCTTGATCTGCTTAAGATGGCCCTTTGATGGGTTTGCATAGGTTTTGGCCAAAGTGTTCCAAACATCTAGGGTTGTTGTGCAAGAGGAAATCAGCGGTACAAGAGGGGCAGAGAGAGATTCGGCGAGGGCACTCAGGAGTAATTGGTCCTGTCGATACCAAGTAGTGTAGGGAGGGTTTGGGATGGTGGTGAGTTCGGCGGCTGCTGCTAGACGGGCTGCTGCTTTTTGGGCATCGGTGGATTCGGCCGGTATAGTGGGAGTAGCTGCTGGATTGGGTAGGTTTTTAGGTGGTGCCATATGAGTGCCATCGATAAATTGGTGCAGATCATAACCACGAAGACAAGCCACAATTTGGGTTTTCCAACCTATATAGTTGGTGGGGTTGAGTTTAAGGATGTGAGTAAAAGACACAATAATCAGGGGTTTGGAGGGCTCGACCGGATTCGGTAGGGTGGAGGACTCGGCCATGGAAATTTTTTTTTGGATCTTTTATGCTCTAGATACCATGTAAGATATTGAAGAAACTTATGAATTGTATTTGAATATAAGTCATCTCTCTTTATTGATGATCATTGTCCCCTATATATACAAGACTGTAAATAAGGAATTGTAGAGCTATTCTAAGAGTAGTATTCTCATGAGACTATAACTAGGAAACTTGAATTATGTACACAAATAGAGGAGGGAGGCGGCAACCCTATCTTGAGGAACAAGTTAGGGTTTCGGCTGGAGGCTTTTGTCTATCAAAGGCAATCCCTTGAACCCATCAGTTTGCAGGTTTTTACCCAGAAGCGGGCGCCTCTGCCCGCCTCCTCCTAACGCGCGCGCCTCCCGAATGAGCATCCCAATGCGCGCGCTTCTAGGCGTATTTTCCAGAACAGAAATAGTGAACAGAATGGACATAGTTACAGTGTGTGGGCACCGGGCCTGCACAGAACATTTTTTATTTTCTGTTTATTTTTATCGGTCACACGGGTGATTCGAAAGTTGTAATTATGTGTTTATTTGCTTTTCTTTTCTTTTCTTTTTTTTAATATATATATATATATATATATATATATATATATATTGTCACTTGTCTTGACCTCACAACATGCACATATTCTTATGAATTGCTCACAATCGAGTCGCACAAAGTCTATAACCTCAAACCCGCCAAGGTCCGTCCTAGAGAGTTTCAAACTCCACCCGACCTTGACTCTCTTGAAGCGGTAAACCTCAGCCTGTGGCGTAGTTCACGACTACATGCCGGGGGTGACCTTTAAGCCTCCCTTTATCCGAGCACAAGCCAACACAATTCTAGTTAGGGTCTAACACTCCGTGACCAAGTCGGTTTTCGTGTGTCTAGATTTCCCTAAACTAATGTCATCAAATCATACATGCCGTTTCCAAAAGAAACAAGTGGTTATTATGGACGAAATAAAACTCTGTCCCCGCATGTATGCTTTATGACATTAATTTAGTTTAATGCCGTCACATGTAGGTATCACAAGCTTGGTGGAATCCGATGAGTATATGGGACCGCGAGAAGGTCTATATACTAGTGTGACGATTCCACTATTTTTTTAGAAACCCCAAAAAGGACTCCGTCCTTCCGACTTTTGTAAATAAAAAAATTAAAAAAAAAAAGTCTTTTTCTTTATGTGGTTGAGTCTTTTCTCTTGTTTGTGGGTGAAATTATTTTACTCAAAAGGTGTTTGTGGGGCCAACCTAAGATCAACCGTGTTCTTCAAACAGGTCCAATGGCTTCCGACAGCAACAACAACGGTGACAATGTTTCCCGATCCAACGAGGATATAGCCAACATGATCAAAGCACTGAAAGGACAAATTGATGCACTCGCCGAGAATGCCCGACGCAAGGATGATTTGTGACAAGCCCGTCTCAAGCATGAGAGAATGGCCCATAAGAAAGAACTTGCTAAGCTTGAGGACCAATTGAAGGGGATCACAAATGAAAGGAAAGAGGTCCTAAGCATCGACACCGGTTTTGTCAACATTATCATGTCATACATTGACCAAAAGCTTAGTGGGCTAAATTTGCACAAGGGCCCGAGCACTGATCTTCATCAACCTTCTTTTCTCAGGAACACAATGGTGGCCCTTCCCGAAAGATTCAAAATGCCCGATATTGGAAAGTTCAATGGCAACTCTTGTCCCGATACTCATGTTGACTCCTACATTTGGGCCATGCTATCGAATAAAGTGTCTCCTCAAATAATGGCACAGTGTTTCCCACTTACTCTCGATGGGGTCGCAAAAGATTGGTATATGGGTCTCCCGATTTCAACCCGCCTCAATTGGGATGCCGCTATGTTTGCCTTCAAGAAGCAATACCAAGGCAATTTTATGTACCGTCCCACAAAGAAAGAATTGGAGAACACCATGCAAAAGGGCAATGAATCATTTGGTGACTTTTCTCGCCGTTGGAATGATAAGTTAGTCGAGATCATTGATAGGCCCTCCAAGAAGGAACAAATGGACATCTTCTTGAAGTGTTTGAATTTGGACCACCGAGCTCATCTTAGTGGGGCCTTTTATCCGGATTTTGCAAGCATGTATGATGCGGGAATTAGAGTTGACAATTTGCTCTGAGAAGTGGCCGAGTCCTCCTATGAGACAAGCTTCAACGACGAAGGGTTCCCGAGCAATCCGAGAAACAACATGGAAGAATGTAGTGACATGGAAGACTACAACGACAATGAGGACTACAACGACATGGGGGACGACGACAACAATCTCAATTTCTCTTTCTCTACCTACTATTAGGAATAATAATTAAAAAAAAAAAAAGTTAAAGTCCTCTAATGTGTGCATTAAGTTTTCTTCCTTATCATTAATGTCAAAGTTTGAGTCGGTCTTATCCAATAAAAGTCGTTCTTGTCCTCATACACTCTTCCAAGTTGTTCAATTTAATTCTTGGCAAAATGATGAAAAGATGTCTAAGCAAGTTTTGGAATGAAGGCCATCACTTGAATCCTAGGGGCTAAACATCGTGACGAAGGCGACAACATCAACGACGAAGCCAAGAAGCAAAACAAGGTGGAGCGACATCAAGCAAAGTTTTCAAGGGGGATAAAAAAAAAGCTCGCTAGGTTGACTCTCCAAAACAACCTAGGCAAAAGTTAGAGCACAAAAAAAATAAAATCCCCCTCAATCAAAGTAGTGTACAAGATCAATGTCATTTTCCAAGGACGAAGCGACATCAACAAAAATCACAACGAAGCAACCATTACGAAGAATGGAGTATTCACAAGAACTACGGTGACCTGAGCCTCTACACTGGAGGAACGTAGGCAACTTGTGGGTCCGGTCTCATGCAAGAAAGAAGATATGTTTAGCCCTAGCGCGTTATGGTGATTGGCCTTCATATCGAACTTGTCAAGACATCTTTGTATGAGTCATTTGCCAATGAATTAATCACCTCAAGATTGAACAACTTTCCTAGATTTGAAATCATTTCACGTTCCTTGTCGAGTCTAGGGGCTTCTTATCTTTCAGCGTTACTCCCAGTTTTTTGCAATCGAATTGGGGCTTTCCTTCTCTTCTCTCTTAATGACTTACTTGCCTTCGTGGGTCATTCAAAAAATATATAAATACATGAAGTCAATACTAGGGGCTGCTTCCCTAGTCGAGTCAATGTCACTCATCATTAGTGACAAAAGGTCTCCACCGCAAAATCACATGTCTCTCATCCTCTGCTAGAGTCAATGCACACTTCCTCATCAATTGAGTCAAAAAAATGATGAAGACGCAAAAGAGATGCCCGCTAGATTGAAAACCCGAAATAGCGGTCTAGGCAAAAAATAGGGTGCCCCATAAAAAAATATGAGAGAGTGAGAGAGAGAAGGGAAAGAAAAATGGAGATCTCCGGCCTCTAATAAAGACGACTGCACAAGCTCTACATTGAATCTCCCAAGTAAGTCAATTCCCCACCGAGTCAACTTCAGAATTGCAAAAGGCTCAAAAAGATACGGTACAATCAAAGGTCGTTTTGGGTTATTGGCATAAGAGAGGTTGTTCTTGCAATATCGATTTTTGGGTTCATGGTAACCAATATCCATCTGAGAATGAGGCCATCATTAAGGGGTACGAGGTTGCACAAATAGTCCCCAGTGAGTCGATTGGTTTGGGCAGCGAATTGCAACAACATGTAATTCAGTTTTCAAGCTTCTTCAAGCATGTTCCCCTACAGTATGTCAAAATGCTTCCCGAGAATAGAGTAGCTCTTGCCATGTCCTCTTATGTTTGTTCCCCCACACGAGGATGAGTCTATTGATTTGCTTGAAAAAGGATGACGCCCTAGGGGCTATGTGACTCAAGAACGAGAGTTTCTTTTTCTTTATTTGACAGTTAATGAGCCCTAGGGGCTACGCTAAAAAAAGATGTGTGAGACTATCCTCAAAGTCTCTCAAAAGGGAATGTCGAGAAGCCTTCTTGTCATGTGTTCTCGTGTTTTCTCCCCTAATCAATGATAGGCCTTTCTTATTCTACTTACAATCGGTGATGGCACTCTAGGGGCTAGACTCAAGTTTGGAAGGATCCCTCGGCAAAAATGCAATTTACTTCACCTCCCCCAACGGTGGCCTTAGCAAAGTCATATGCAACATTTGAAGCTTCCTCTATCAATTTGGCACCAAAAGTCTTTTTAAGAGGCTTCAACAATCTTTTAGGCAATGATACTCGATGCAATGCAATGTGGGGATTGGTCCAAACTTAAAGGGTCTCTCATTAGTTCACGTCAAAGGTCTTCTGGTTTGAAAGGAGGGCTCCGATGTTATGAATGAATTTGATGATTCTCATGTTGTGACTCACGACGAGATTATGAAGAAAGTATTAGAGAAAAGGAAAAAGATTCAATATGCTAAACTCTAGGGTCATAGCGTGAAATGCCTTGGCCAATCTCAATGTTTCTGCAATTCAGCACCCCCCTTCTCCAAGATCAAAAGCAAAAACTGTGGCTCTTGTGCCTCAAGCACTAGTTGCATCCTAAGATCCGTCTTTAGTTCAACTCAAGAAGACTCAAGCAAGCATACACATTTGGGGACCTTATCATACCAAGACCTTATCATCCGCGACCTCGATGACACCATAAGACACTACTGCATCTTTTGACATAAGCTTTCCGCCATTTAGGTACCGACCACAATGAGGCTATTCATCTCCCCAGTAAGAGTAAGAAGGAGATCTCTATCAAGAATCCGACCCGACGGTGCATCCGCTCTCAATGCCGAGCTGATTCTAAGATAATTTGGGGCTTCACATCGACAGGTCTTCACAACCCACCATCTCCAAGCTCGCAAACAACAAGTACATGACATTTGGGGCTTGGCAATCTGTCGAAGCTTGGTATCAATAATCTTCTCTTGGGGATTACTCACGCCAACAACAAAAGGCGATTTACTTGAATGGGCCAAGACCTGATTTATCTTAGGGCTATGCCAGTCACTCAAAGTTTGGCATCAAAGGCATCCTAGGGGCTTTACAATCAACAACCCTCGGTATCTCGGCATCGAAAGTCTTTTGAAGCCCCATAATTGACAAATCTATTGGGGCTAGACATCAATCTTCGTTGGGCACAACATCGACAACAGAATTCAAGCGAGGCAACCTGGACTTCGACCGAACATGACTTGATCTTGGGTTGGCTTTATGAATACACAATGATTAAAATGGTTCACCCACGAACTAAAAAATATCTTTTTCTCACATGTGTACATATTCTTTTCCTTCTAAAAAAATACAAAAAGATTTTTCTTTTTCTTTTTTTGCTTGTATAAAAAGTATGTGCTTTATTTTGCTTTACTCTAAGCTTCTTCCCCGACGTTCTCCATCATCCTTGAACTACGCTGGTCTGATTCTCTTCAAGAAACACGTAGGCATCCTTTTGGCACGACCAACCCATCATCCAGAATGTCATCTCACCGACACTCCATCAAAGTACAAGCGACTCATCTTCATCAAAAGTGTCGACATCCTTCATCAAAGCCACGGCATCAGAAATCCATCCCGAATCAAGCGGCCATGGTAAGTGAAGGTATGAACATCATTCAAGCTTTCTGCAAATCATATCACACACAAAAGCAATTTCTCCATTCTTGAAAAATCTCTCTCTCAAGCAATCTCCTCTTTCCAAATCACATCACACCATAATCACAAATTTCAATCACAATTTCTATTTCACATCTCACACAAGCACATATATCTGTAAAGCATACACATAACAGGTACAAGCATTCGAATTGCTCCTCGTTGCCGTTTGTGCATTGATTAGAAATAAACAACTACTTCATTAATAATAAGTTTGACTAACATAGAAGAGAAATAAAACAACACAAACAGAAACAACAGTGGCTACAACATCCCCATAATAATATACCGATAGTGTGCCGTGTGCCTCATCCACTCATCAATTAAACAACCGATATATAATATACCGATAGAGGGCGGTGTGCATCAGCCTCCGGTCAATACTAGTCCTCGCATCGGAACTAGGCCCAAACTCCCTAGCATGGTGAATGAGATTGTCCGCATGCAAAACTAGGGTTCTACCGCTCACCAAGACGCAAAAAGGACAGTGAAAATCGCCATTTTCGTTAATAATAGCAAGTATACCACCGGGTGTCCTCAGCATCTCCGTGTACCACTAAATCATCTCTTCCTCACCCAGATCTTCCTCGACATGGACCTCCTCAGTTTGGGGTTGGGGTGGTTGTGTGGGAGTACGATTGGAGTTGGGATTGGGTAGTGGTGGGGGTGCTTGCTGAGGTTCTCTGTCGTTTCGTCTCGTTGGATCCATTTCTCTTAGGGTTTACGTAAGTGTTTTGAAATCAGTTTAGTGGGGATAAGTTTTGGATGGCCGACTTTATGTATATATAGGGGTATATGTGTAAATTATTTACATTATAATGTTGTTGTAATTTTTACTTTTACTCGAAGTAAAAGTTGATTTACATACATTAATAGGTACCAGTTGGCTCCTACGGGAATTACCATGCTCTTGGCTCCTTTAACACATAAAGCAAGCACGCGTGATTGGACTTGACTAGGTAAAATATAAACAAATAATGAAAAAGTAAAGATTGATTGTCATGCATTAATAGATACAAGTTGGCTCCTGGTGGAATTCCCATGCACTTGGCTCCTTTAACACATAAAGACGGTGAGCCTTCCCAATGTTTTATGTCTTCAGTTCACAATCTGTTGGTAGTGGTGCCCTATGCACGTTTAATAAACGTTGTAATTGTTATCATTTATTTCATATCAATAAAGAGATGTTTTGATTATTATTATTGTTTATGTTTACTTATAATAATCTCCGTCCCTAGTACTTGTTAAGCACTAGTATAAAGGCTAAATGATCATGCGATGATCATGTTAGATTTATGGGTACTTGTTTGGAACAAGGTACTGGACATGACCCGCTGTATGAGATTTATGTCATGGTCTATGTCGAACATATATCTCATATTAGTTATGTCATTTGAATCCTTAGACATGAAGTTATTATAGTCTTCCACTTGATGAACATTATGTTTGACATATTCAAACGCTACCTTTAACCGGGAAGTTATAAAGGGTATGATTGGCATAATCGGATTCACGTAGGGAAGAATAATAAGCTAAATGGATTTGTCCCTCTTCGGAGAGATGTCAAGCTTGGGCCTCTCGTAGGAATGGTGTTGATGAAATGTTCGGCCGGGCTCAAATGAATTGATTGGATCAATGGCATATGGATTATCAACATATTCGGAATCGAGAAAGTATTGAACAAAACAAGTTGACTGTTTGACCATGACTTGTGTTCAATGACGTCGAGGATAAAGGGATTATGACATATTCTAAAGGAATGCGAACTTGTATCTAGTTATACTATTTGGGTAGGTATGACGGTTTGCTAGAACCTAATCATATCTTATGGTTTCATGTTTGAACCCATTGCCAACTTAGTATAATCCTAGAGGGTCACACACAATAGAACGAATCTTTAAAAGGACTAAATTGGAATTTTGGAAATTCTGGACATTCTGGGGAAGTGGGCGACCGCACAGTGTGGACTGGGCGGCCACACACTTAGCTCAGATTTGTACCAGTTTGTTTCAGATAAATGTGCGACCGCACAGTGTATTCTGGGCGGCCGCACAGTACTGTCGACTGACACTTTCCTAATTCGATTTGGAATGTCTTTTGACACAAGATTCCTATTTCGAATAGGTCTTGCTTGTGTATAAAAGGATGAGTTCGGCCAGAACTTCAGTGATAGCCTTTTGTGAGTCTCCAAAGTGTTTGAGAGAGAATTTATTTTGTTCTAAGATATCCTTGATTGAGGAACAAAATAATTCACAAATAAATTCCAAAATAAATTCCATATAGTTATTTATTAAATTGTGAAAGTGTGTTTCATAATATTGGTCTAGCAACCAAGATCAAAGAAGCTCCTTTGATATTCGTTCGAAGTGTGGATACCGCTAGAGGGTGAAAATCATCATCTTCAAAGTTCGTGTTCAAGCTTTGTGATCGTGATCAAGTCTTCAAGTTTCTCCACCAAAGACCAAGAGAAAATTTAATAGCCATCAAGGGTTAGTTATTCCTCTATTCATCTTGTTGTATTTGATTTAATCATATGAACGGATCCATGGCTTTGGGTTTCTTAAAATTTTAATTGCTATATTCCGCTGCGCATGTTACTACGAAACCCAACAGTGGTATCAGAGCCCCGTTCATGTTGATTATTTCAATACCTAGATCATGTTATGTGTATATAAATTGTTTATGTGCCTTGCATGATGTGAATATTGGAATATATGACGTTTATGTGTTATGTGATTTTATGTGGTTTATTGTTTTGCAAATTTAATCGCACGATTCAATCGCAATAAATAAATTATGATGGATTCAGAATTGTTGATTATTAATTTTTGATTGGATCAAAGTTTTAATAATCGGGGAAAAACGATTTTGAGACAAAATTTTCGAACTTGAAAATTCTGCACCTTCTGATGGCCATGGGCGACCGCACAGAAGATTCTGGGCGGCCGCACATTTTTTGGGCGACCGCACAGATACTTTTGGGCGGCCGCACAAAGGGATCAGAAGGTCTGATTTTGGTCAAAAACAGAATCTGGAATTTTTCAAAAAATTCAACAAAACCAGTAACAGAACCAGTCCAGACTTGCTGATCTGGAATGGGTTTTGGGTAGTTGGTTTGTGTGTGGATTTTGGGGTTTGATTTTCCTATTTGTATTAGTCTTGTGATTCTAAGATTGGTTCAAGGTTTGGATGGCTAATCTGCGTTCATCGAGATTGTGTTTCCCAAACTTGATCGCAATCAAAGTTTCAAAGATAAAACGAAGTTAGAATTATGAAGAGTTCATAATTGCTAAAATTGAGAAACAAAGTTCTTGATTCAATGATTGGAGATCCATGTGGAATTGTGAATGCAATTGGCCTACGTTCATCGAGACCATCTATTGCTTAGTTTCGGCCACATGGACTACTTTCTTGGTTTCTTGAATTAGTGCGGGATTGTGGTTGCCTAATGGCTTAGTTCGACCACACTTCTTGTTGTCTTGATTTGGAGATAATAACCGAAGTTGAAATAGTCTCATCCTCATAATTATAGAGAAACTAATGACACATAAATATCATGCTTAAATTAATGGAGATTAATTTAGTGGCTAAACTTGATGTGTAACATGTTTATATTATGTGCTCATAAATGTGTTATATGCTATATGTGATGAACCTTCAAATAAAGTTTTAAGTCCTTCTTTGCCATGCCATGATTAAAACACTTGTTTATGCATGGGTAATCTTGATGTGGGTTCGCCTCCGCGAGGTGCATTAATCTTATTCATGTATGAGCAAGATGAGGTTCATTAATTTAATGTGGGCTTGCCTCCGCAAGGTGCATTAAATTGAATGGTTCCTATGCGTTTAAAATGGTTGGACTTAATTAGGCGTCAAAACAGTTTTGGGCCTAGGCAAAAGATGAGATTAAACATGCTTTTTGAAATTGGATTTCTCATAGAATCTCATAAAAGGATCTAAGAATCATATGGGATATGATTGACATGATTGTCTACCTAATTAATTTAGTTTTTGAGCGGTCCGCCTCCGTGGACTCAAAAGTTAAATTAAAGTTGGATCTTAGCCCAATTAAATTATATTATACATTGGATGTATAAGAAGGTTATATAATTTAGTGGGAGTATTTTGTTTGAAAAATACATTATTTATCTCTTTAATGAAAGATCGGTACTTATTAAATTTTGGAAATTTTGCATATTTGTAGATAATGACTAATAACACTCAATCAATGTCATTGCGATCGATCCTTGAGAAGGATAAGCTCGAAGAGAATGGTACTAATTTTATGGATTTGATCCGTAGCATAAGAATCGTTCTTAGGCAAGAAGATAAGTTGTACATTCTCGATGGGCCTCTCCCTGCTGAACCACCGCCTACTGCCCCTAGGGTAGAAAGAGACAATTACAAGAAACATCGTAATGATTCTAGAGATGTAAGTTGTCTCATGCTTGCTGCTATGTGATCAAAACTCTAACAAAGTTTGGAACATTTGGAAGCCTATGAGATAGGCGTGGAGTTGAGAATCATGTTTCAAGAGCAAGCTAGGCAAGAGAGGTACAAGACCATTGTTGCATTCACTACTTGTAAAATGAATGAAGGGCAACAAGTGAGTCCTCACTTTCTTAAAATGAAAGGTTATGTAGAGCACCTTGAAAAACTTGGCTATCCAATCCCATTAGAGCTAGCCACGGATCTCATTCTTAATTCATTGCCTAAAAGTTATAATCAGTTTGTAATGAATTATAACATGCATGGAATGGATAAGAATCTCTCTGAGTTGCATGGGATGCTCAAAACTGCAGAGATGAAAATTGTGGAGAAAGGTTCTCCCGTGCTCTTGGTTCATGATGGGAAGAAGGCTAGTGCCAAAGGAAAGGGTAAGAAAGTTACCAAACCCAAAATAAGCAAGGCAAAGGTTGCCAAGGGTTCTGAGGCAAAACCCGATTCACAAAAGGATGCAATCTGTTTCCATTGTCAAGAAATTGGTCATTGGAAACGTAATTGCAAGGCTTTCTTGGAAGAGCAAAAGAAGAAGAAGAGCAACAAGGCTGCGTCGACTTCAGGTATCTATATGATAGATATTCTCCTTTCTACCACTGATTCTTGGGTATTGGATACCGGATGTGGTTCTCACATTTGTCTAAATGTGCAGGGACTAAAGAATAGGAGACTGCTTAAAGAAGGTGAAGTAGATCTACGTGTGGGGAATGGAGCAAGAGTTGCTGCATTAGCCGTAGGGACTTATGAAGTCACTTTGCCTTCCGGATTAATTCTTGTTTTGAACAATTGTTATTATGTTCCGGATTTAAGCAGAAATATTATTTCAATTTCTTGTTTGGATAATGAAGGTTTTAAGTTTCTTATTGAGAATAAGAAATTTTCTATTTATTTAAATGATGTGCTTTATGGTATTGCTAATTCATTTAATGGCCTTTATATCTTGGATGTCAAGAATGAAAATAATGACAATGTCTATCATGTAAATAAGAAATCTAAACCTAATGATGTAAATCATACCTATTTATGGCATTGCCGTCTTGGTCATATTAATGAGAAGCGTATCTCAAAACTCCATGGGGACGGACTTTTAGGTTCATGTGACCTCGAGTCATATGATACTTGTGAGTCGTGTCTTCTTGGAAAAATGACTAAGACACCTTTTACCAAGTTGGGTGAAAGGGCAAGCGACTTATTGGGGTTGATACATTCCGATGTATGCGGACCATTAAGTAGCAATGCTAGGGGAGGATTTCAATACTTCATAACCTTCACTGATGATTATAGTAGATTTGGGTATGTTTACCTAATGAAACATAAAAGTGAAGCATTTGAGATATTTAGAATATTTCAAAATGAAGTAGAAAAACAACTTGGAAAAAGTATAAAAGCACTTCGATCAGATCGAGGTGGAGAATACTTAAGTCAAGAATTTGATGATCATCTAAAGAATTGTGGAATAGTTTCACAATTGACTCCACCTGGAACACCACAATGGAATAGTGTATCCGAGAGGAGGAATCGGACTTTGTTAGACATGGTTCGATCAATGATGAGTCAAGTTGATCTTCCAATATCCTTTTGGGGTTACGCCCTAGAAACCGCTGCTTTCACACTAAATCGTGTTCCAACTAAATCGGTTCAAAAGACTCCATATGAGATGTGGAGCGGAAAGAAGCCTTGTCTGTCTTTCATGAAGATTTGGGGTTGTGAAGCTTTTGTCAAAAGACTTGTCTCAGACAAACTTGCACACAAATCTGATAAATGTATTTTCGTGGGATATCCTAAGGAAACTAGAGGATATTACTTTTACAACCGTGAGGACAACAAAGTGTTTGTTGCCCGAACTGGTGTCTTTCTAGAGAAAGAGTTTCTCTCCAAAGAAATCAGTGGGAGTAAAATAAATCTTGAAGAAATTCGAGACCCAGAAAACATTGAACCAATAGTGGAACAAGAACAAGAACCACAAGGAGTTGTGGAACCTGTTCAAAATACACAAGCAACTCGCAGATCTAGTAGGTTACGATCCGAGCCCGAGAGATATGGATTTCTCGTAACGGATAGTAATGAGGTAGAAATCATTGAGAATGATGAACCGTCAACCTACCAAGAGGCGATGTCTTCTCCTGATTCGGACAAGTGGCTTGGAGCCATGGAATCCGAATTGCAATCCATGCAAGACAATCAAGTTTGGAATTTGATTGATGCACCCGAAGGTGTAAAAACCATAGGATGCAAATGGGTCTTCAAGAAGAAGACTGACATGGATGGGAAGGTGCATACTTACAAAGCTAGACTTGTAGCGAAAGGTTATAGGCAAGTTCATGGTATTGACTATGATGAGACCTTTTCACCCGTAGCAATGATCAAGTCTATAAGAATTTTGCTTGCTATTGCCGCATATCATGACTATGAAATATGGCAAATGGATGTCAAAACCGCTTTCCTGAATGGAAAGCGGTTTTGAAAGGCTGAGTTCGGCCAGAACTTCAGTGAAAGCTCCAAAGTATGAGTTCGGCCAGAACTTCAGTGATAGCCTTTTGTGAGTCTCCAAAGTGTTTGAGAGAGAATTTATTTTGTTCTAAGATATCCTTGATTGAGGAACAAAATAATTCACAAATAAATTCCAAAATAAATTCCATATAGTTCTTTATTAAATTGTGAAAGTGTGTTTCATAATATTGGTCTAGCAACCAAGATCAAAGAAGCTCCTTTGATATTCGTTCGAAGTGTGGATACCGCTAGAGGGTGAAAATCATCATCTTCAAAGTTCGTGTTCAAGCTTTGTGATCGTGATCAAGTCTTCAAGTTTCTCCACCAAAGACCAAGAGAAAATTTAATAGCCATCAAGGGTTAGTTATTCCTCTATTCATCTTGTTGTATTTGATTTAATCATATGAACGGATCCATGGCTTTGGGTTTCTTAAAATTTTAATTGCTATATTCCGCTGCGCATGTTACTACGAAACCCAACACAATCAACCACGAGTTTGATCATCCATATAAACATAGACAAGTCATTTTAAATTGAAGGGGTGCTCCTCATATTATGATTTAGACCGGTGAAATAGAAAAACACAAAATATTAAAATTACAGTCGGGATAGATGAACCACACGCATAAGAAGGATATTCATTACATATTCTTGAAATTTATTCTACATACTAAGACTTCACTTCAAATACTGGCTAATGAGACCACCCTTTCTAACATCCTCCCAATAAAAACCATTAAACATATAACTTGTCCATTTTGCGTGATCATCAACATACTCTTGAATCTCATGACACCACTTAGCCCAAGCTTTGCAAACTAATTTGAGATTAGTCTCATTCCAATCTTCACACCTAGGAAAAATATAAAATTCCATTAAATCCCTATTTGAAAGTACCTTAAATGACGATGCATACTCATCCATTCCACCAATTGTTTGTGGATGTATCATGAAACTTGGGGCTTTGGCCTTTCTCCTTTCAAACTCCTCTTTGTTTTCCAGCCATTCGTCTTGGAACCATGGATTGTCCCTCTCTTTAGAATTTGGAGCAATAGGCATTTTTTAATATACTGAATTAGGGTGTAGTTTGAAAGAAGTTGACTGTGTAAATAGTGGTGTTATTGTTTGTTTATATAGATGCAAATCCAGGGACGGCTGTGTGGCTGTAGGTGTGGGCCCCGGTCAATTCTCAGCTCTAGTCAAACAAAAAAAGGGAAAAACAAAAAATATATACTCCCTCCGTCTCAGAGTAAGAGTCCTATTTTCCTTTTTGGTCCGTCCTAGAGTAAGAGTCCCATTCCTAAAATAGCAAAGAATCTTTACTATTCACCTCACTCATTCTCTCTCATATTTTACTTTTATACTCACAACACCAATCAATTCACTATTCTCTCCCACTCATTCTCTCTCATACTTTACTTTTACACTCACAACATTTACATCACATCCAATATTTATTAATAAGCGTGCAAATTGAGGGTGAGACTCTTACTCCGGGACGGAGGGAGTATATAATATAAAATGTTGAGTTATGAACGTGCGTAATTACAAAAGGTTTTGGTTGGTTCTTGGAATATTCTAGTGATTGATAATATGGTCCTTAAAAAAAATATTACTAATGGTATGGATCGAGCGTAGCTGAAACCAGCACTAGCCGGTACGCCAATGGTTGTTCATTAATAATATATTTGACAAACACAGATAAAACAAACCCTAGTTCATCCATTAATAAGAAACCCTAGTTCTTTTATAATAATTTTGGCAAACATAACGGGAAAATAAACCCAAGATCATTGTTAATAAAGCGTAGTTCGTTAATAATAAGCTTGACAAACATAGCCCGAAAATAAAACAACAAGCCAACGCGTACAACTATCACCCACACAAACGCCTCGTGATAAACCTATGGAGTGTGATGTGGCTTAGACGGTCCTCATTTTCAACACTTGCACTTGCATTGGGCCCACGCGCCGTAGAATGCACGATGAGACTGTCCAAACACCAAACTACGGTTAGACTGTTTCTCATGATGCAAAAAGGACACTGCAAATAACCACTATCATTGAGAATACGAAGTTGACCGTGTGGGCCGCTCATATCTTCCATATACCGAGCAATATTTTGTTCGTCCGACATCACGACTTCTTCGTCGGCAGACTCCTCCTCGCATGGGGGTGGGGTTGCGGTTGCGTATGGAGTTGGGGTTGCGGTTGGAGTTGGGGTTGGGGTGGTTGTTGGGGTTGTCCATCGTTCGCTCCGTTGTGTTCCATTTGTTTGTGGTTTAAGTAAAGAACTTTGATTGGTTGTGAGGATAGGTTTCAGTTGGCTTAAGCTATTTATAGGGATACATGGAGTGCCTGGTGGGGTTCCATTTATATGGTTTCATTTATAATTTTTTGTTTTGCTGTTTTCAGGGCTAACTGCGTTTTACTTTATCTCACAACATATTATAATCATCCCCAACATATCCAAAATAGTTTTGCTTGCTCTATAAAAAGTAGACTTGTATAATTTGTCATGTTACTACATACGCAAAATCCATAAAAGTAGTCTCACTTTGGAAGAGTAACAGATGGCTCCTTGTGGGAACCACAAGGAGCTGTTGGCTCCTCTAACCCATACATAATTAGGGTTTGGTTGGAAAAGAAATTGGGTTTTCCCAATGTGTTACCAATTCCAACTTTTAAGTACACACACGATAAAGCTTGAGTGGACTTGATTGTCTAAAACGCTGGCATGAGATGACTGCACCATGTAAAAGTCAGACATGGGCTGTAAAATGTAAAATTCAAAGAATCTACTGCAAATCGGTGCAGTTGGCTCCTGCAGCCTATTGTAAAGTTACCTCCTTTAGGAGATAATTTTAGATATCCTCGTAGGGGGAGATGAGCGTCTATTCCCAACATTTTTGTCTCTGGTACACACACAAGAATCCGTGAGTTGACTGCACCATGTAAAATAAAGACATAGGCTGTAAAAGTAAAGGTTGATTAACTGGACTGGACTGGACAAGGAATGTCAAACTGAAAGATGGTCGGTGTTACTGGGTAATCGTTCTAAATTATTTATACCTGTTGTTCATGATTTAGTTTGAGCAGTAAAACACTCACATTTGTCATTTAGTGTGCACGTTGCGGTGCAATTTCAAGGAGCGGTGAGAGTGATGATTGTTACGCGCTAACCAAAAAACATCTCAATCTTGTTTGCCAATGAGCGCGCTGGTACGTATCACCATCATGTCCGTGGAATACCGAACATGTTCGGTATATCTCGGTCATGATTAGGTTAACGGTTGTGCAAACCAGCAGTGGTAGCATGATATCATCTCTAACGAGAATTGATTTGAATGCCATTATAATACATCCACGACAATTATTTGTTTTCTAGTCACTAGGTCACAATAAAAGTTACTGACCGAGGTATTTGGCTCGACTTCACACGGGACAAGGAATGTCAAACTGAAAGATAGTCGGTGTTACTGGGTAATCGTTCTAAATTATTTATACCTGTTGTTCATGATTTAGTTTGGGCAGTAAAACACTCACATTTGTCATTTAGTGTGCACGTTGCGGTGCAATTTCAAGGAAAAGCAGCGGTGACAGTGATGATTGTTATCCGCTAACCAAAAAACATCTCAATCTTGTTTGCCAATGAGCGCACTAGCCAAGATGTGTGTTTTGCAGGTGCACAACAAGTATATATTGATATGTACAATTTTTTTTCCTCTTTAATTCTAGAATTCCACCGGGTGCACTTGCAACCCCACCATATAAGGATGGTCCGCCCCTGTAATCTCCATTCATTAAGAACAAATGGATAGGATCACAACAAAAACCCCAAGTCACAGTAAAGCAAAATCACAACAACATTACAAATCTTTAAAAGTTATACACTACTAAAACCAACACCAGTAAAAAATCACCTAAGAACACAATAACAGTAGCAGCAACAACTTTTGTGTCCTTTTCAATCCTCTAATTTCATCATCCATTTTATTCCTCTTCTGAAGCAACCCTGGTATTATTGCCTTTGATCTTGAACACATCTCTGGGTCATACCATAAGAAATAACCACAACCCCCCTGCAAATTTCCAAATTGTTTCAGTAAAAACTAGGGCTAACAAAATTAGGTCAAAATTGGGGTTAATAGGATTGTAATTACTTACCGATTTTTTTGGGCATTGTAGAAACCTTCTACCTAGATTTCGTTCACTCCATGACGTCTGCATTCATGCAATATCTCCTGTTGGGTATGCCCACATATATCTCAGTTTTAATGTAATAGGATTTATTTGATTTGATTGATCCATCACCTAAGTTTTATTTCATGGACTTTAGACCCACATGTAAAGAAGTATTTATACTTCATTTTTTAGGTTGTCCATTGTTATAGAATAGGATTAGAAATAGGGCAAGAATATCAAGATTCAAGAAAAATCACTCAGTGAGTTTGAGCCGCGCATATGCGCCTCCTGCGCCACGCGCCATGCGCCTTTCTTTATTCGCGCCATGCGCCTTTCAGAGTGCGCGCATAAGGATTTCTTCCTAGCTATGATACGCGCCTCTGCGCCCCTTGGTTTAGCGCACACATACTGTGCGCCTCTTGGCTCAATGTGCCTCTTGGCTCAACGCGCCTCAAAGTGTTTATTCAACACTCAGTGATTTATTGAAGATTCAAAGACTTGAAGAGAATTCAAATTACGCCAATGATCCAACGGTGGTTAAAAGATGCATATGCGCCTAATCTGTTGACACGTGTCCACAACGGTTACATTTATGTTGAGTGTCAAAATGGCCATAATATATGCATGCTCCAATCAACGAGCGACAACACATCTTATCCACAAGGATCTCCAACGGCTAGTTTTTGGAAGTTCACTATAAATACCCCATAACTTCAACATTTTGAAGTTGCTGAGTTTTGCTAAATTTCAAGAATTTCTCTCTCAAAGCATTTGTTGAAGATTTGAAGATTGCCTTTGTTTTTCCAGAATTCCTCAAGAACATCTTCATACCTTCATCCTTAGCCCAGATCTTCAAGATATAACACTTTAGTTTCATTGTGCTCTAAATCATAAAGATCTAAAGAGCCTTGATACTAAAATCACACACGCACCTCTTTAAGTTTGATCACTTAGATCCTTCTTTTAGAGATACACCGGTTATTGTTTTGGATTTGTTCATTCATAGAATATTAGATCTTGAGTTAGTGTAGAAGCTCAAAAGTTGTAATTTGTAACACTTACTCATTATATAAGATCTCCATTAGAAATCCAAGACTAACCATCTTGGTAGAGGACGTATATCTTTCATTGATCGAACCTCTCCAAATAGCTTGTGTTATTATCTTGTCATTTACTTTCAAGTTATTATCTTCACTCACTATTTGCTTGTTTACTCATTGTAGATTGATTGAACTGAATTGTGTTGTGTTGTTAACTCATTTGCCTTAGTTCCTTATTTCACCCACTTTGAGCCAAAATACTTAGAGTGTGTACGCCCCCTTTATCATACTTTGCGCCTATTTACATTACAAAATTCCGCTGTGCATTTCACTCACTCACTTAGGCGCATATCATAACGCTTACTTGATAAAGTGCGCATTTGCAATTGAGTTTATCAAGGGTACGAAAAGAATTTTAAAACAGCTATTCACCCCCCCCCCCTCTAGCTATTTTTCATACCCTTGTTGCCCTTTGGGACCAACAAGTGGTATCAGAGCAAACACATTTTTAAAACATTTTCGTTTTTCAAGCTTAACAGCTTGGGTGCCGATTCTAAATGGCAAACTCAAAACCTATGGCAACTGCAAACTACACTCACGTTCCGGTCTTTGATGAAGATCATTTTGACGTGTGGAAATTCAACATCTTAACTCATCTCAACTCAATCGATGAAAGACTTCATGACACCGTGGTTTATGGACCTTACATTCCTATGAAAGCTAATCCAAATCCGCGCACAAATGCTGTTTAACCAACCGTCAAGAAACCAAAAGAGGAATGGACGGAGGAAGAAACAAGAAGAGTTGCAAATGATGGCAAAGCAAGAAACATACTTCTAAGCACTCTAAGCACGGCTATGAAACAACAAGTCATGCATTGTGCTACCGCCAATGAGCTATGGGATGCTATTGAAGAGCATATTGAAGGAGACACCGTCTGCAAGGAAAATAAGAAATATGAAGTTCCAAAGAGATTCAACAATTTCTCTCAACTCCCCGGTGAAACCTTAAGACAAACTTATGAACGCTATTGTGAAATCATCAATCTATGTATTTCACTTGGCATGAAGTTTTCTAACAAAGATTTGAATGTCAATTTTCTCCAAGCCTTTGGATCAAGATACCTACATAAATCTAGCACTCTTGAAGACGCCGGAACTTTAGACGTTTGGACTTTAAAGAACCTTTATGCAAATCTCAAGGTTTATGAGCTCAAACTCCAACGAATCAGCGAAACTGAAGGAAAGTCAAAATCTATGGCTATGGTAGCGCACAGAGAAGCTGCGCCTACACCTGCGCCTGCTCCTGCGCCGGTAAAAGATGAAAAAAGTTCAGATCCAAAAATCTCTACTTCTGAGCTATTGGACATGGACGATGAAGACTTCGCTTTATTTGTGAAGAGATTCCAGAAGTTTAGAAAATTTACCAAGCCCGGCTCAACCAACAAACTTCAAGGATCTACCAGCAGAGCTCCTCCAAAGTTCACGAGGAGCAGTGACTCAAAAAGAAAAGAAGACCTTGTTTGTTTTAATTGCAGGAAACCAGGACACTTTGCTTCAAGCTGCCCAACTCCAAAATTTGAATATATGCAGAAGAAGAGCAGCCATACTCCCAAGTTCACTCCCAAATTCACTCGACACAAGGGAATGGTTGCGGAAGAAGAAGCACCAGCAAATGAGCAGAACACTTGGATTGAAACAGACTCAGATGAGAGCGATGAAGATTCCGATGATGGACTCGTTTGTTTGATGGCAAATGATGATGAAGTTGATACTTATGATTCTGATGATGACTTCTCCAAGGATGTTCCTGATATGAATGCCTTGAATAAACCTATCAAAAATCTGTAGGTTTTCAAGAAGTGAAAAGGAAGAAAGGACCAACCATCAGCGAGCTCGTTGAACAAGGATTTCTCACTCCGGCTCAAAGCGATGGTGGATTGTTATTCTCACGATGTGATCTTAGTGCAAGAAACAAGTTGAGAAAAGGAGCATACATTAGACCTCAAGTTGAACCAACTGCTCCAATCTCCAAAATCAATGATGATGAAGTGATTGCTGAACAAGAAAAATTGTTCAAAAAGGCTGAAAAGGTAATCACTAGATTTGATAGTATGAAGGAAGCTTTAGCACTATCATGTGATGAAATTTCCCAGCTTAAGACCGAGAAATCTCTACTTAAATCTGAACTCACCCTCCTTAAGGAGCAGATAAAGAGCATAACTCCTCTTACTGTTAAAAACACTTTTCTAACAGAACAGAACTCACTTCTTAAAGTTCAAAACGATGAATTGGTTGCTCAAATTACTGATCTTAAAAAGATTACAAATGAGTGGTCCAATTCTCGTGTCACTATGGAAAATATATTTGAGTCCCAAAAAGTAAGTGGTGATAAAAGTGGCTTGGGATTCTCATCAACTAGTGACAACTTTAAATGTGATGTCTGTGCTGAAAGAGATAGTGAATTTACTAACCAGCAAACTTTTGAAATTCCCAAGGAAAAACATTCTAATTCAATGGGTAAAGGACAGGAAAAAGTCAAGAGACAAACATTCCATTATGTCTACCCAACGAAGCAATTTAGGAATGCTAAAGGGAAAGATATAGCTACAGATGAACCATCTCCTAGCAAAATCATTCTTGAAAATAGGCGCGCTCCTTCTCCGAGTGCTCATTATGCGCCTAAGAGCCACGCGCCTCATCGCCGTGCGCCTCCTAGCCCTATGCGCCCTCCAAGAAAAAGCGCTCCAAAATTTCAAAAGAAAGATTATGTTAAGGCTAGTTCATCTGACCCAAAGAAGAATGCCATCCCCAAGAAAAGTAATGAGTTTGTGAAAACTCACGTGATTGGTGGCTTTCATCATTGTTCCATTTGTGATTGTTCAGGACACAAGGCCGTGGAATGCTTTTTGCGATTCACTCCCAATGCCAAAGGACGTAAAAATCCTAAGGTCAAGCAAGAGTGGGTTGTCAAAAGTTGCTAACCCTAGGACCCAAAAGGAATAAAGGGGACCTGCTTAAATGTCTATATTTCAGGTTCTTTGTTTCATGGCTGGATCTTCAAAAGCTAGAAATTATGAATGGATTCTCGATAGTGGGTGTTCAAGACACATGACTGGAGATGAATCCTTATTAGAAGATGTCCATGAAGAAAGAGGTCCCTCAGTAACATTTGGTGATAATAACAAAGGTCAAGTTTAGCATATGGAAAGCTCAAGAAAGACAAAGTGTGCATTGAAAGAGTCTCACTTGTCGAAGGGCTCAAGCACAACTTATTATCCATATCTCAATTCTGCAACAAAGGATTAGAATGCCATTTCACTTCAACGCAATGTCTTATCAAGAATGGCAAAACTGGAGCTATCTTACTCACGGGATATCGTAAGACAAATATTTATATTATTGATTTCCATAGTATGAACTCTAGTACTAATCTTTGTTTTGTAGCAAAAAGTGTGAGCGAAAATAGTTGGCTGTGGCACAAGCGCTTAAGTCACTTGAACTTCAAGTATCTATCTAAACTCAGCAGGAATAATCTTGTCAAAGGACTTCCCAAGGTTGCTGATCATCATGACAAGAAGTGCGCCGCGTCTCAACTTGGCAAACAACCGAAGAAATCTTTCTCCAGCAAGACCAACCCTTCAACTTCTAGATGTTTGCAACTGCTTCACATTGATCTATTTGGACCAGTTACCACTGCAAGTATTAGAAGAAACAAGTATACTCTAGTTGTGGTGGATGATTATTCAAGATATACATGGGTGGAGATGATGATTACAAAAGATGATTGTTATGATATTCTCACTACCTTATTTCGACTGCTCCAAACCCAAAAAGAAGATGACATCGTTAGTGTTCAATCTGACAATGGAACAGAATTCAAGAACAACGGTGTTGCTCGATATTGCGACGATCATGGGATAGATCACAACTTCTCAACCGCTGGAGTTCCTCAACAAAATGGGGTTGTGGAAAGAAAGAATAGAACGTTGATTGAAGCGGGAAAGACGATGATTGCTGAAGCAAAGTTGCCTAAGTACTTTTGGGAAGAAGCTATCAACACTGCATGTTTTACTCAAAATTGTTCCCTCATCAACAAACTTTACAACAAGACTCCGTATGAACTTTGGCGTGGTAGAACTCCTAACATTGCATTCTTCAAGATCTTTGGTTGCAAATGTTATATCCTCTACAACGAAAACGGACATAGAGGTAAATTCGATGCCAAAGCCGACGAAGGTATTTTTGTTGGGTATGCCAAACACTCTAAAGCTTTTCGTGTCTTTAATAGATCTACTTTAGTGATAGTTGAATCTGTACATGTTACGTTTGATGAACATTATCTCCTTGAGCCACATTTGGCTCCAAATGTTGCTGATGATTCTGTTGAGCTAAATGATACAGGTGCTCCTATTCATGTTGCGCCCACTCAAGATCAGAATTATCAACACAAGGAAATCCATCTACATCAAATGCGCCTAATTCAATTTATAATGCGCCTGGTGAATCCTCTATTGCACCTCATTCCAATGATGCGCCTCATGATTCCTCTCACGCGCCTATTTCTACTGCTGCATCTGGTGTTAACCCAAATTTCGATTCTGAGCCAGTCCAACCCCCAAATTTTAATGACTTTGAATCTGGTGAAGATGTACCAATTGAAGACCTTCAAGTTACTACGACTCAACCTAACTTACCTCCTGAAATTCGTGAAGTTAGAGGTCACCCAATTGCTAATATCATCGGTGATCTACAACTTGGTGTTCGTACAAGGAGAGCTACAAACTTTGATGCTTACACTGCTTTTATCTCTCAAATTGAAACGAAGAAGGCTAATGAAGCGCTCCAAGATCCTAATTGGGTTGTTGCAATGCAAGAAGAACTCAATCAATTTGAACGATGTAAGGTTTGGACTCTAGTTCCAAGACCAAATGATCATGGAGTGATTGGTACGAAATGGGTGTTCAGAAACAAGATGGATGAGAATGGAACCATCACAAGAAACAAAGCAAGGCTGGTTGCACAAGGCTATAGGCAAGAAGAAGGAATTGACTACGATGAAACTTTTACGCCCGTAGCAAGACTTGAAGCTATCAGATTATTTCTAGCTTACGCCGCTCACAAGAACTTCAAGTTATATCAAATGGATGTGAAGAGCGCGTTTCTTAATGGTGAACTCCAAGAACAAGTCTATGTAGCTCAACCACCTGGATTTGAATATTCTCAATTTCCAAATCATGTGTACAAACTCCAGAAAGCTTTGTATGGACTCAAGCAAGCACCAAGAGCATGGTATGATACACTATCAAAGTTTCTCATCGAAAAAGGCTTCACTCGCGGTAAAATCGATACAACTCTTTTCATTGCCAAACATAATGGTCATAAATTACTTGTTCAAATTTATGTTGATGATATTATATTTGGTTCTACTAATGAATTGTTGTGCAAGCGCTTTGAGAAACTAATGAAGAGCAAGTTTGAAATGAGCATGACGGGAGAACTCACATTCTTCCTCGGGCTTCAAATCAAGCAAATGAGTGAAAGCATTTTTATCAATCAAGCCAAATATACAAAGGACTTAATCAAGAAATTTGGACTTGAGAACGCCAAAGCATACGATACTCTAATGGCCACCGGCAACAAACTCGACAAAGATTTAAAAGGTAAACGTGTTGATCAAACGCTCTATCGAGGTATGATTGGCTCACTCCTTTATCTTACTGCTAGTAGGCCTGATATTATGTTTAGTGTTTGTGTTTGTGCTCGTTATCAATCTGACCCTAGAGAACCACACTTAATTGCTGTGAAACGTATTATAAGATATCTCTCCGGTACTATTAACCTTGGACTTTGGTACACCAAAGATTCGAACTTTAAACTTGTAGGTTATTCAGATGCGGATTACGCAGCATGCACCATTGATAGGAAAAGCACTAGTGGCACTTGTCATTTCCTCGGATATCGACTTGTGTCATGGGCAAGTAAGAAACAAGCTTCTGTATCTGTCTCAACAACCGAAGCCGAATATATCGCTGCGGGAAGTTGTTGTTGTCAAATACTTTGGATGAAGCAGCAATTGGTGGACTATGATATCATCGAAGAAAATTGTCCCATCTACTGCGACAATACATCAACAATTGCGGTTTTTGAAAATCCTGTCATGCACTCAAAGACCAAGCACATCGACATCAAATATCACTTCCTCAAAGACCACGTGGAAAAAGGCAATATTCATTTGGAACACGTGGGAACTGACTATCAAATCGCCGACATTTTAACAAAAGCACTTGACGCGAAACGGTTCACGTTTTTTAGAGGTGAAATGGGTATGCTTGAACTCAACTAAATTCAATATAGTTTTGTCAATACTAATGATTTTATGTTTTGTTGAGTTATGAGTAAACTAGGTTCAAATGTTAAATCATTTCAAAGTTTCTAGGAAACTTCATGCGCCATAAGATTCACTGTGCGCGCCTCACTATCCTGCGCGCCTAGCATCTCCTGCGCACCTAGCACCTCCTGCGCGCCTAGCACCTCATGCGCGCCTGGCATCTAATGCGCTTCAAACGCTTATGCGTGCTCAAACATCTCTGCGCGTCTATTACGTAATGCTATCTATATCATTCTGCGCGCCTTGATGAGTAATGCGCCCCTTCATGCGCGCATTAACTATTGCGGCTCATTCAATGCTCAAACATTTAATTTCAATGATTGAACGCATTAAAGTTTCACAAGTACCAGGTACGATTGTTCTTATTTATTGTAGGAATCTATGTCTCTTGACATTCCTTTAATTGTTCAAGGGTACTTGTGCAATTAAATTTTTCCCTCGTTTTACGTTTTTCGAAAAAAACTTTATTTTCTGGGGATATATTTCTTGCACCCCAAACTTACACCAAAATAAATGTTTTTGGTGTTTGTGCAAAAATTAGTCAAAATTGCTCATACACTTAAAGGGAAAGTGGAGCAGTTTTTCAAAAACCCAAGATGTCACATCAATCGTACCTTGTGTCATTCAGCATTTAATTCCCTTCTAATCCCCAAAATCCCTCATAAATGCGCCGTATCTTTCTGTAATGATGAGCCGTCTTTCAAAATCCCTCATTAATGCACATCTTTTCAATTTCCCATCTTTTTAAATTTTTGACCCTATTATTTCCATATCAGTGCAAAAATTTTAAACCTAACCTATATATATTCATCATCACCTACACTCTCTCCTACCATCTCTCTTCTCTCTCTCCCCGACACTCACAGTCTCTCTCTGTTCATCTCTTTCTCTCTCTACCTTCATCTCCTTCTCTCTTTTTCTTCTTTATTTTCGCTATATATATAAATATATGGGTCCTAAGAAAGCATCAACATCTACACAAGACGAAATGGTATGATCTCTTGAACCTTAATCTCCTTATTTTCCAGTTTTTTTTGTTCATTCGCCATTTTCAAACCCGGATTCGTTTTTCTTTGATTTTTCTTGTTTCGATGATCCGTTTTCTATATCGTTTGTTGGGTTGTGTTCATTTTATGATTTCGAATCTTTTGTATCTAACATTTTTACGATCAATGCTTTCATCTTTGCGAATCTGAATTTTTGGTTTTCTAAACTTTTCAAATTTTTGGTTATATTTTTTATCATTGTGCGTTCATTATTGATTTGTTCATGTTTTTGTTTACATATTTAGATTCCTCGTTGTCATGCGGTCGTTTTGATATATTATTTGTTTGTTTTGGTGAAGTTTCATGATTTTCGTGTTCTTGGTGTTCTTCGAGCATTCAAGGGTCGTTCTTCGTGTTCTTCGTCATTCTTGCATGTTTTGGTCTCTAAAATTTTCTATCTTGTTTTCAAAAATTTGTACTTTTTGATTCTCATTTCTTTCATTTGAATGCTTGTTATTTTGTTTTTGTGTGTTTTTTGCTAAGTCAAAATTTTCACACGATATGCGCATATATACATCATTATGCGCCTAATTTCTTTTATGCGCCTGAATGCTTTCTGCGCCTCTACTTGTATATGCGCCTAAATCATTCTGCGCCTAAAACCTTATGCGCCTAACTTTGTACTTAGTCAAATTTCGTTGTTTTAATTTTTCCTTAGTATTTACATAGAACCATAATATGAGCCTTGTAACCCTATGCGCCTTTAAAATTTCATGCGCCTAATCCAATCATGCGCCTTGTTTCTCTATGTTTTTGTGCGCCTGATTCTATTATGCGCCTCTCAATTCTTTACGCGCCTATGTTACTTTGATCATCTTATGTTTCTATGCGCCTCTGTCACTTCTAAAATCAATCAATGTTTATTTTTTTCAGGACCTTGCAAATTTCAAACTAGAAGAAACTCTTGATCTATTAGAGTTATCTGGTGAAGATATTGGAAGAGAGATCATTGAAACCTTGCGCGTTGCTGGTCTGCTCCCTTTGTTCACTATGGATCAAACATTTTATTCTCCGCTCCTCGTGGATGAGTTCTTTTCCACTGCTGTTCTAGTGGAAATTGATGTTAATGGACGCATTCACTACATGATTGAGGCTCGCGTTCAAAATATAGACATCCATATCTCCTCGTCTGTGATTCGACACTTACTCAGTTTTCCGTCTACGGGTGACGATCGCATTATTGGGCGTCCGATGACTTATTCTATTGACGATCAGAACAAGATGGCTGCCTCTCTTCTAAATATTCCTACACTTCAAAATAATATCAAAACCACTGAAATTCGAGATGGTGGAGAAATCTTGACTCATATAGTGCACTTAGTGGGAACTTCTATTGTATTCAAAACCGGGAACGTGAACCGATTCACAGTGGAACAATGGGAATACACCGCTGCCATCATGGCCAAGGAGAAGCTTCACTGGCCTCACATTTTGTTCAAAATGTTGCGTGAGCAGATTGACAAGTATGTGAAGAACAAGAATGATGGAAAGACCAGGTTCCGCTCTCACTGCCTTCTTCTCACAAAACTTTTTCTAACTTATCCTGAGTTAATCAAATTTTTGAATGAGAATCCTGAGTACAAAATTGATGATGTTCCAACTTTTAGAAAAGCAAACTTGGATCTCAAAAAGCGCAGAAAGAAGCCTGCAAAGCGCGCCAAGGGAATTCAGATCAAAACCGTTGAAGGCTTAGTCGATGAAGACACCGATTCAGATGATGCGCCAGTTCTTAAAGGCGCACCAATAAAGAAAAGCGCAGTAACGGCAAGCGCAAGTCAACGCGCTGATCCCTTGCCAGGAGCAGAGAAAAGCAAAGGAAAACGGGTGGTTGATGACCCTCCTCGTGCGCCTATCAAACGCACCAGATTTGAATCTGATGAAGATCGTGATCTAAGGCTAGCGCAGGAAGCCAGGAGACTTGAGGCTCAAAGGAAAAGAGATGAATATTTTCAAGCCAGGCAAGCTGCTGAGTCAGAGAAGCTAGAGCGCAAGAAAGGCGCTGGTTCAAGCGCTGATGTTGAGAAAGGCCCTACTGTTCCTGCGCCTACCCAGCGCGCGCCTACTCAACGCGCCCCCGCTCCCCGTGCGCCTCCTATCCATAAAATTCAAAAGACCAAAGTGTTAAGGGAACAACTCCATTCTGATCTTTTTGGCGGTGATTTTTCAGACATAGATGAACCATTTTAGGGGGAGCAAGAGACCATTCCTCAGAGCACTCCTTCTCCTGTTGCGCCTTCACCTCATTCTGGACCAGATCTAATCACAACGGAAACAGTTGGTGATGAAACTGAAGATGACTATGCGCCTCCTACTCTTTCACCTCCTATTGCACCTCTACAATCTAATGCGCCCCAGTCAACCCCTGCGCCTCCTCCATCTGCTCCAGATTTGAGCGAGGTACTTTCTATTCTTCAATCTTTGCAGCAGGGGCAAGCAAATCTAGATCAAGGTCAGACGCAAATCAAGTCTCAATTTGAGCTTCTCACCTCAATGCTTACTGATCAATCTGAAGATATTGCTGCCATTAAGGGGGAGATGAATTCACTCAAGGACAAAATTTCTGCTCCTACTCCTCCGGCGCAGACTCAGGTACAACCTCATTCTGATCAGGTGCAAACCACATCTTCTGTGCCTACTTTCATACCTCAGTCTGATGCGTCTCAATCCAACATGAACGTGTTAGTATCAAAGTTAGATGTTTTAAAAGAATTGGTCGTTACTCACTTCACTGCTGCTCACTCAAGCTCAGACAGACGCGCCGATCACATTTCTTCTGACATTATCACGGCTCAAAATTCCATTGAAGCTCATCTTCAAATCTTAGAAGAAAATATTTCTCAGCAGCAGCAAATCACTCAGCGCTCCATTGATGAGTATCAAAACATCAATGTGAATCACTTGAGTTACATCAGAGACGGTGTCACTGCCACTCACTCTAGCGTCACTGACACTCAGGGCTTAGCGAACCGTAGTCATCAGCTTGCAAAACAGATTCAGCGCTCCGTTTCAGAGATCGTTGAAGGATTGAAGGACGATGACGCGCCTCCCAACCCTTAGTTTCTATTTTGATTGTAAGTTATTAGAATCTTTTGTGATAGAAACTACTCTTTTGTGTTAGTGATTTAGTGCTTACTTGTTTTAGCACCTTTTGTTTTTGTTCTATTCAAAACTTGTAATCTGTAACTCCTACACCCCAAGTTTTAATGAGAACAATGCATCACTTATTATCAAACCTTGTTCACTCAAACTCCTTGTTTGTAGAACAATGAATATTGTTTAAATTCATATGCATCATATTGAATTGTTTCATACTTTCATGCATTGAGTTTTAAACTTGGTTTAAACACTTTTCAAAACTAAAATTCATACATCATTTTGAATGTGTTAAACTGTTATTTCTATCTTTCCATATGCAATGCTTTATCCTTATTGGAATAGATTAAAAATCTCTATCTTGGACTAGTGTGTGCATTAACTTGAGACATGATTTATCAAAGTTATTTATTTGAACATGTTTTTATCAAGTATAATGTTTGTCCTTGTGTAGATACCCCGGGGAACCACGGCTTGGCTAGAGCGGTGAATTATCCTAGGATGTCTAACTTGGTTTAGATTGTTTAGAGTCGCCACCTATGTTTTTAAAGGAACATAAGAAAAACCTAGAAATAGCCTAATTTATGTACAAAACCAGAGATTCGGGAGAGAAGGGTTCGGGGGTTAGGTGACGGAGTGGGAAGTACTTAAACACCCACTCCGCCCCGCTTATGCGGGTCTTGCTACTATTGGTGTTCTAATGCTAAATGTCCTTCAATTTATTAACAATGCTAATAATTATAATGTAAAGAAAAAAAAGGAAAAAGAACGATTTTATTAATTTAACGCTAAATAGTTACATGTTGGACTAGTGCTAAATGATTACATTAAGAAATGAAATATAAATTAAATGAAGTTTGGAATGTTGGGATGTAACCTTGGCCAAACTTCAATAGTGAAGTGGCCTTTTGGTTGTATCCCTTTTTATGGAGATTGCATACTAGTAAGACTAGACAAATAAAATAAGAGAAGAAAAGAGATGTTGTACCTTAGGAAAGAGGACTTCAAACTTGGACTTGAAAATGGTGTTGTTGTAGAGAAAATGTTGTGCAAACACTTTGTGTAGTGTTTTGTAGAGAAAGATTGTTGAGATGATTTGTGTAGAGTTTTTGTTCAAGTCTCAAAAATTGGGTCCTTTCCAAGGTAGAAGATGATGGTTTTATAGGTAAAAAAGAGAGGGAAATGATGGAGGGAAAAGATGATCATCCATGTGAAATGGAATTGACCAATCAAAAATAAGATAAATAAAATAATAAATAAAAGAAATCAAATAAAATAAAAAGGAAATATTTTGTTTTAATGAAAAGGCTAGAAGTGTGGGATTGGGAGTTAATGAGAAAAGGGGGGATGAATGTGGATGTAAAAAGATGGTTTTTGTGATCAAGAAAAGATGTTTGTAAATAAGAAAAGGGAGGGAAATAAGGTGCAATCCGTTACTGCCAAAATGGGAAGCGCGCGAGTCCCGCTTTTGGGGCGAGACGCGCGCGCATCCCGTTAACAGTTCCGGAAGCGCCCGCGGCAGAGAAGGACAGAATGACAGAATGACCCTAAAAGTTAACTCTGTTATGCAGTTTAGTCCAAAACTAACGGAATCAGTTAGGAACTTAACCGAAGTAACAGAAGTTAATGAAAATAAGTTAAATAAAAATACTTTGTATGCAATCGGGGTGAGAGGTCCAAGGCGGGGTGTCTACAGAGCCCCTCGGCGACGTGGATTGCGAAGCAAAACGCGTCGACGAAAGAGAGACAACCGCCGAGGACATCGACAAGAGAAAACAAAGACTCGATAAAGCAGGAATTTGAAATTACAAAGGATAGAAATGTGCTCCCTGTGTGAGCGACTTTTGCTGATAGAAGAGGTATGGTGATTTGAGCGGTCCACCATGGACCAAAATTGATGCGCGGTGCGGCATATTCTGATGCGCTGTGCGGCGGTATGGTGATTTGAGCGGTCCACCATAGACCAAAATTGGTGCGCGGTGCGGCATATTCTGATGCGCTGTGCGGCGGTATGGTGATTTGAGCGGTCCACCATAGACCAAAAATTGGTGCGCGGTGCGGCATATTCTGATGCGCTGTGCGGCGGTATGGTGATTTGAGCGGTCCACCATAGACCAAAAATTGGTGCGCGGTGCGGCATATTCTGATGCGCTGTACGGCACTTGTTGATTCTGGTGCGCTGTGCGGCACCTGGTGCTCTGTGCGGCACCTGTTGATTCTGGTACTCTGTGCGGTACCTGGTGCTCTGTGCGGCACCTGTTGATTCTGGTACTCTGTGCGGTACCTGGTGCTTCTGGTACTCTGTGCGGTACCTGGTGCTCTGTGCGGCACCTGTTGATTCTGGTACTCTGTGCGGTACCTGGTGCTCTGTGCGGCACCTGTTGATTCTGGTACTCTGTGCGGTACCTGGTACTCTGTCCGGCACCTGTTATGTGTATGCTTTGCAGATATACGTGTTTGTGTGAGAAGATGCATGAAGAGAGAAATTGTGCTCGTGGTGTGATGTGTGATTTGAAAGCACCTTTGTAATGAGAGAGAAGTAAGAATGTAGAAAGTGATCTTGTGTGCGGTGTGATTTTGAGGAAAGCATTGGATGTATTCATACCTTCACTTACCATTGCCGCTTGAGTGGAGATGGATTCTTGATGTCCGCGGAGGATGCTCTGATGGGGAATGTCCATTCTTTAGATGTTGATGAGAGAATGCCCTTGATGTTGGGTTGGCGAGATGGTATTCTGGATGATGGGTTGGTCGTGCCAAAAGGCTACCTACGTATTCCTTTAAGAGAATCAGACCAGCGTAGTTCAAGGATGATGGAGAATGCTGGAGGAGAAGCTAGGAGCAAAGCAAAGTAAAGCACATACTTTTGCACATAGAAGGAGAAAGAAAAAGAAAAATCTCTTCTTTTTTTTTTTTTTTTTTTTTTTTTTTTTAGATTAGAAAGGAAAGAATATGCACACATGTGAGGAAAAGATTTTTTTTTTTTTTTTTAGTTTGTGGGTGAACCATTTTAACCATTGTGTGCTTGTGAAGCCAACCCAAGATCAAGTCATGTTCAGTCGAAGTCCAGATTGCTTCGCTTGAATTCTGTTGTCGCCAGTGTGCCCAACGAAGATTGATGTCTAGCCCCAAGAGATTTATCGATTATGGGGCTTCAACAAGGCTTTTGATGCCGAGATGAGGGGTTGCTGATTGTAAAGCCCCTAGAATGCCTTTGATGCCAAATTTTGAGGGACTTGCATAGCTCCAAGATAAATCAGCTCTTGGCCCATTCGAGTAAATCGCCCTTTGTTGTTGTAGTGAGCAAGCCCCAAGAGGAGATCGTTGATGCCAAGCTTCGAGAGATTGCAAAGCCCCAAGTGTCGTGGGCTTGTAGATGGCGGGATGTGAAGACCTTTCATTGTAAGCCCCAAATTACCTCGTGATTGGCTCGGCATTGAGAACGGATGTACCGTTTGGTAGAATTCTTGATAGAGATCTCCTTCTTGCTCTTACTGGGGAGATGAATGGCCTCATTGTGGTCGATACCCAAATGGCCGAGGGCTTATGTCAAAGGATGCAGTAATGTCTTGCGGTGCCGTCGAGGTCGCGGATGATAAGGTCTTGGTGTGATAAAGTCCCAAATGAGTATGCTTGCTTGACTCTTCTTGAGTTGAACTAATGACGGATCTTCGGATGCAACTAGTGCTGTGGCCCAACTTTATCTGAGCTGCACCTTGTGCTTTTGATCTTGGAGAAGGGGGTGCTGAATTGCAGAAACATTGGGATTGGTCGTGGCATTTCCCGCTATAACCCTGTTTTGATTAGAGTTTAGCATATTGAATCCTTTTCCTTTTCTCTAAGACTTCCTTCAAAATCTCGCTGTGAGTTCTAACAAAAATCATCAACTTCATTCATAACATCGGAGTCTTCATTTAAAAACCAAGAGGCCTTTGACTTGAAGTGTTGAGAGACCCTTTGAAGCTTGATCCCTTTCATGGAGACTACTCCCAAATTGCATTGCTCGAGTATTGTTGCCCAAAAGATTGTCGGTCGCGAAGCCCCAATATCGCCCTTTGCTTGAATTATTGTAATGCCGTAGCCCAAAATATTGTAGATTGCGAAGCCCGTTGAGACCTTCGGTGCCGAATTGAGGAAGCTTCCAATGTTGCACATGACTTGGCTGGGGATACTGCTGGGGAGTTAATTGCTCTTTGCCGAGGGAGCCTTTAAGACTTGACCGTAGCCCCTAGAGTGCCATCATTGATTGCGAGAAAGGTCCATCCTTGATTGGGGGAACGAGCATGGGCACACGCGACAAGAGGGCTTTTTGACATCCCTTTTGGGAGACTGTGAGGATAGTCTCACACATCTTTCTCGAACATAGCCTCTAGGGTGTATTGATTGTCAAGTGAAGCAAAAGAAGTCATTGTCCTTGAGTCACATAGCCCCTAGGGCGTCACCATTTGTTGAGCAAAGCAAGAGTGACTCATCCTCGTGTGAGGGAATAAACATGAGAGGATATGGCAAGAGCTACTCCATTTCTCGGGAGCCTTTCGGCGTACTTTAGAAGTACATACTTGAAGAAGCCTTGAAAACTGAGACACATGTTGTTGCTATTTGCTGCCCAAGCCAATTGACTAGCTAGGGATTATTTGTGCAACCTCGTGCCCTTTTATGATGGGCTTGTTCTTGGATGGATCTTGGTTACCACTGGCCTTCTTTTCATGAACCCAAAAATGCACACTGCTGGAGAATGATGCCAATAACCCGAAACAACCTTTGATGGTGCCATATCTTGTCGAGCTTTTTGCAATCCCAAAGTTGACTCGGTGGGGAATTGACTTGCTGAGGAGATTCAATGTAGAACTTGTCTTCTTTAGAGGCGGGGATCTCCATTTCTCTTTCCCTTCTCTCTCTCACTCTCTCATTTTTTTTTATGACGCACCCTGTTTTTTGCCTAGACCGCCCTTTCGGGTTTTCAATCTAGCGGGCATCTCTTTTGCGTCTTCATCATTTTTGACTCGATTAATGAGGAAGTGTGCATTGACTCTAGCTGAGGATGAGAGACATGTGATTTTGCGGTGAAAACCTTTTGTCACTAAAGATGAGTGACATTGACTCGACTAGGGAAGTGTCCCTAGTATTGACATGTATTTTTTTTTTTATTGAATTGAATGACTCACGAAGGAAAGTAAGTCATTAAGAGAGAAGAGAAGGAAAGCCCCAACTTGATTGCAAGAAATTGGGAGTATGCAGAAAGAATAGAAGTCCCTAGACTTGACAAGGAGCGCGAAATGATTCCAAATCTAAGAAAGTTGTTCAATCTTTTTGGTGATTAATTCATTGGCAAATGAATCGTACAAAGATGTCTTGACAAGTTCGAGATGAAGGCCAATCACCATAACGCGCTAGGGCTAAACATATCTTCTTTCTTGCATGAGACCGGACCCGCAGGTTGCCTACGTTCCTCCAGTGTAGAGGCTCAGGTCACCGTAGTTCTTGTGAATTATCCATTCTTCGGAATGGAATTGTTGCTTCGTCGTGTAGCTTCGTCCTCCTTTGGTGGATGGAATGATGTCGATCTTGATGTGAACTTCTTTGATTGAGGGGGATTTTTTTTTTTTTGTGCTCTAACTTTTGCCTAGGTTGATTTGAAGAGTTCAACCTAGCGAGCTTTTTTTTTTTTTTTTTTTTTTTAATCCCCCCTTTGAAACATTGCTTGATCTTTCTCCATGGTTGTTGCGTCACCTTTGATGTCTTGGCTTTGTCTTCGTCGTTGATGATGTTGCCTTCGTCACAATGTTTAGCCCCTAGGCGTTCAAGTGATGGCCTTCATTCCAAAACTCGTTTAGACATCTTTTCTTCATTTTGCCAAGAATTAGATTGAACAACTTGGAAGAGTGTATGAGGACAAGAACGACTTTTTATTTGATGATGAGACTTGACTCAAAATTTCACATTAATTGGACAAAGAAAACTTAATGCACACTTAAGAGGACTTTGACTCTTTTTTTTTTTTTTATTCTATTTCTAGGTAGAGAAAGAGAAACGGAGATTGTTGTCGTCATCCTCCATGTCGTTGTAGTCCTCATTGTCGTTGTAGTCTTCCATGTCACTACATTCTTCCATGTGATTGCTTGGGAACCCTTTGTCGTTGAAGCTTGTGTCATAGGAGGACTCGGCCACTTCTCGGAGCAAATTGTCAATTCTAACCCCCGCATCATACATGCTTGAGAAATCGGAGTGAAAAGCCCCACTAAGACGAGTGCGGTAGTCCATTTTCAAACACTTCAAGAAGATGTCCATTTGTTCCTTCTTGGAAGGCCTATCAACCATCTCGGCTAGCTTGTCATTCCAACGGCAATAAAAGTCCCCAAATGATTCACTACCCATTTGCCCGGTGCTCTCCAATTCTTTCTTGGTGGGACGGAATATGGAGTTGCCTTGGTATTGTGACTTGAAGGCAAGCATAGCGGCATCCCAATTGAGGCGGGTGGAAATCGGAAGACCCATATACCAATCTTTTGCGACCCCCTCGAGAGTAAGCGGGAAGCATTGTGCCATTATTTGAAGAGACACTTTCTTTGGTAGCATGGCCCAAATGTAGGAGTCGACATGAGCGTCGGGGCAAGAGGTGCCTTTGAACTTGCCAATATCGGGCATCTTGAATTTTTCGGGAAGAGCCTCCATTGTGTTCATAAGGAGGGAAGCTTGATGGAGATCGGTGCTCGGGCCCTTGTGCAAATTTAGCCTACTAAGCCTTTGGTCAATGTAGGACATGAGAGTGTTGACCAAACCGGTATCAATGCTTTGGACATTTCCTTCATTCGTGAGCCCCTTTAATCGGTTCTTGAGTTGAGCAACTTCTTTCTTGTGGGCCATTTTCACATTCTCGTAACGGGCTCGCCATAAATCATCCTTGCGGCGGACATTCTCGGCTAGTGTATCAACTTGCTCTTTCAATGCTTCCACCATGCGGAATAACCCTTCGTTGGACACGGGAATGCCGTTGTCGTTGCCGTTTGAAGCCATTGGACCTATTGAGAGAACAAGGTCGATCTTAGGATGGCCCCACAAACACCTTTTGAGTAAAATGATTTCACCCACAAACAAGAAAAGACTCAATCACATAAAGAAAAATGACTCTTTTTTTTTATTATTTATTTACAAAGTCGGAAGGACGGAGTCCTTTTTGGGGTTTCTAGAAAAAATAGTGGAATCGTCAACTAGTATATAGACCTTCTCGCGGTCCTATATACTCATCGGATTCCACCACGCTTGTGATACCTACATGTGACGGGATTAAACTAAATTAATGTAGTAAATCATACATGCGGGGACGGATTTTTTATTTTCGTCCAAGATAGCCACTTTTGGGGACGGGGTTTTTATTTCGTCCATTTCAACAAGTTGGCATGTATGATTTGAAGATATTAGTTTAGGGAAATCTCGGTACATGAAAACCGACTTGAGTCACGGAGTGTTAGACCCTAAACTAGAATTGTGTGGTTTGTGCTCGGCTTGAATATGAGGCTTAAAGGTCACCCCCGGCATGTAGTCGTGAACTACGCCACGGGCTGAGGTTTACCGCTTCGGAAGAGTCAAGGTCGGGTGGAGCTTGAAACTTCCTAGGACGGGCCTCGACGGGTTTGGGGTTGGACTTGTGCGACTCGATTGTGAGCAGTTGATAGGAATATGTGCATGTAGTGTGAGGTCTAACAAGTGACAAAATATTTTTTTTTTTTTTTTATTTTTTCAAAGAAATAAAAAAAACAAATAAGCACGTAATTTACAACTTTCGAATCACCCGTGTGACCGATAAAAATAAACAGAAAGTAAAAGAAATTGTATGCAGGCCCGGTGCCCACACACTGTCATTCTGTTCTGTTTCTGTGCACTGTTCTGTTCCGGGAATGCGCCCAGAAGCGCGCGCATTGGGTTGCCTATGCGGAAGGCGCGCGCGTGAGAGGAAGAAGGGCAGAGGCGCCCGCTTCTGGGTGAGAACCTGCAAATCAGTGGGTTCAAGGGATTGCCTTGACCCTTAATTAAGAAAACTTTCCCCTGCAGAATTTGTTAGCACAGAAACATGGAATTGAAGGACAAGAAGGAAGACGGGCGATTCTGGTAATAAGGGTCGGACGCGCGCGCTTTAGGCCAAGAAGGCCGGAGGCGCGCGCTTCCTACCCCTTTTACCAGAATGCCCAGAAAATAGAATAAAAGAACACCAAAAAATGAAAACGCAAGTTTAACCCTCTATCGTCCCCAGCGGAGTCGCCACTGTAGATACCCCGGGGAACCACGGCTTGGCTAGAGCGGTGAATTATCCTAGGATGTCTAACTTGTTTTAGATGTGTCTAGAGTCGCCACCTATGTTTTTAAAGGAACATAAGAAAAACCTAGAAATAGCCTAATTTATGTACAAAACCAGAGATTCGGGAGAGAAGGGTTCGGGGGTTAGGTGACGGAGTGGGAAGTACTTAAACACCCACTCCGCCCCGCTTATGCGGGTCTTGCTACTATTGGTGTTCTAATGCTAAATGTCCTTCAATTTATTAACAATGCTAATAATTATAATGTAAAGAAAAAAAAGGAAAAAGAACGATTTTATTAATTTAACGCTAAATAGTTACATGTTGGACTAGTGCTAAATGATTACATTAAGAAATGAAATATAAATTAAATGAAGTTTGGAATGTTGGGATGTAACCTTGGCCAAACTTCAATAGTGAAGTGGCCTTTTGGTTGTATCCCTTTTTATGGAGATTGCATACTAGTAAGACTAGACAAATAAAATAAGAGAAGAAAAGAGATGTTGTACCTTAGGAAAGAGGACTTCAAACTTGGACTTGAAAATGGTGTTGTTGTAGAGAAAATGTTGTGCAAACACTTTGTGTAGTGTTTTGTAGAGAAAGATTGTTGAGATGATTTGTGTAGAGTTTTTGTTCAAGTCTCAAAAATTGGGTCCTTTCCAAGGTAGAAGATGATGGTTTTTATAGGTAAAAAAGAGAGGGAAATGATGGAGGGAAAAGATGATCATCCATGTGAAATGGAATTGACCAATCAAAAATAAGATAAATAAAATAATAAATAAAAGAAATCAAATAAAATAAAAGGAAATATTTTGTTTTAATGAAAAGGCTAGAAGTGTGGGATTGGGAGTTAATGAGAAAAGGGGGGATGAATGTGGATGTAAAAAGATGGTTTTTGTGATCAAGAAAAGATGTTTGTAAATAAGAAAAGGGAGGGAAATAAGGTGCAATCCGTTACTGCCAAAATGGGAAGCGCGCGAGTCCCGCTTTTGGGGCGAGACGCGCGCGCATCCCGTTAACAGTTCCGGAAGCGCCCGCGGCAGAGAAGGACAGAATGACAGAATGACCCTAAAAGTTAACTCTGTTATGCAGTTTAGTCCAAAACTAACGGAATCAGTTAGGAACTTAACCGAAGTAACAGAAGTTAATGAAAATAAGTTAAATAAAAATACTTTGTATGCAATCGGGGTGAGAGGTCCAAGGCGGGGTGTCTACACCTTGATATAGTAGGTAATGGCATCAATCAAATAGGGGGAGATTATTGGGTATGCCCACATATATCTCAGTTTTAATGTAATAGGATTTATTAGATTTGATTGATCCATCACCTAAGTTTTATTTCATGGACTTTAGACCCACATGTAAAGAAGTATTTATACTTCATTTTTTATGTTGTCCATTGTTATAGAATAGGCTTAGAAATAGGGCAAGAAGATCAAGATTCAAGAAAAATCACTCAGTGAGTTTGAGCCGCGCATATGCGCCTCCTGCGCCACGCGCCATGCGCCTTTCTTTATTCGCGTCATGCACCTTTCAGAGCGCGCGCATAAGGATTTCTTCCTAGCTATGATACGCGCCTCTGCGCCCCTTGGTTTAGCGCACAAATACTGTGCGCCTCTTGGCTCAATGCGCCTCTTGGCTCAACGCGCCTCAAAGTGTTTATTCAATACTCAGTGATTTATTGAAGATTCAAAGACTTGAAGAGAATTCAAATTACGCCAATGATCCAACGGTGGTTAAAAGATGCATATGCGCCTAATCTGTTGACACGTGTCCACAACGGTTACATTTATGTTGAGTGTCAAAATGGCCATAATATATGCATGCTCCAATCAACGAGCGATAGCACATCTTATCCACAAGGATCTCCAACGGCTAGTTTTTGGAAGTTCACTATAAATACCCCATAACTTCAACATTTTGAAGTTGCTGAGTTTTGCTAAGAATTTCAAGAATTTCTCTCTCAAAGCATTTGTTGAAGATTTGAAGATTGCCTTTGTTTTTCTAGAATTCCTCAAGAACATCTTCATACCTTCATCCTTAGCCCAGATCTTCAAGATATAACACTTTAGTTTCATTGTGCTCTAAATCATAAAGATCTAAAGAGCCTTGATACTAAAATCACACACGCACCTCTTTAAGTTTGATCACTTAGATCCTTTTTTTAGAGATACACCGGTTATTGTTTTGTATTTGTTCATTCATAGAATATTAGATCTTGAGTTAGTGTAGAAGCTCAAAAGTTGTAATTTGTAACACTTACTCATTATATAAGATCTCCATTAGAAATCCAAGACTAACCATCTTGGTAGAGGACGTAGATCTTTCATTGATCGAACCTCTCCAAATAGCTTGTGTTATTATCTTGTCATTTACTTTCAAGTTATTATCTTTACTCACTATTTGCTTGTTTACTCATTGTAGATTGATTGAACTGAATTGTGTTGTGTTGTTAACTCATTTGCCTTAGTTCCTTATTTTACCCACTTTGAGCCAAAATACTTAGAGTGTGTGTACGCCCCCTTTATCATACTTTGCGCCTATTTACATTACTAAATTCCGCTGTGCATTTCACTCACTCACTTAGGCGCATATCATAACGCTTACTTGATAAAGTGCGCATTTGCAATTGAGTTTATCAAGGGTACGAAAAGAATTTTAAAACAGCTATTCACCCCCCCCTCTAGCTATTTTTCATACCCTTGTTACCCTTTGGGACCAACATCTCCACATCTGCAGGTTCCGTTGTCGTTCCTCATGGTAGAACACCCAATTTTATCGTAATACTTGAGAGAGAGAGAAAATAGAAATGCGTGTAGTGTATGGAGGGAAAGCGTGGGCATTTTCGCGCCTTACAGAGCAAGCCCTGAAATCGAAATGACGAAAAAGCCCTCACTCAAAGTCACGTGCCACACACATGTTAACTTAACGGGGTTTTTGGATGAAAATCGTCAAAAAGCCCTAAAATGGGAAAACAATATCAACACAGGCCCTAAATCGCCAAAAAAAAGTCAGGCCCCGATTGGGGACCTCAAATAAGACTTTGGGCTCTAATTTGTAATTAACCCAAACATTAATAGCAGAATAGTGTGGTTTCCCCCCCCCCCCCAAATTAATGTTTTCCCGCCAGATTAGTAATGCATATATTAAAATCACAGACTCCCCAAATATCACATTTTGACTTTGATCCCCCTTGGAAAATTACAATTTACCCCTCAATATTTACATTATCCCCTACGTATATAAACCAAATTAAAGTCAATGACCATTAATATTTCTCTTAAGCTTGTGATTGGAGCGAAAGGAGAAAGCCGGAGTGCAGAGGAGCCACCCACACCATCGTGCATCGTCGGAGCCACCTTGTTTTCTTTAAGCTTTTGAACAGGTATCTTCCGTCCACTTCTTCCTTTACCTGATAATCTTTTTGTTCTACTCTCAAATCCGAAACCCCCCATATTTATAAAATCCCCAAAAAATTAGGGTTTCAGAATAGAGTGTTGGAAAGAATTTATGAAAAATATTGTCATTGATAATATAGGTATAAATTCTTAAGTTAGTTTAGTTAGTGACCGGTTTTCGTGGTACATTTCATTCTGGTTCTTTTGTTTTGTAGAGAAGTTGTAAAGAATGGACAAAAACAATGACATAAGCTTTAGGTCTGTGCCAGAAGATTTGATTATTGAAATCCTTTTGAGGCTTCCCATTAAATCACTTATGCGCTTTAAAACTCTAGCCAAATACTGGCACGGTGTCATCACAAGTTCTAATTTTGTTTATAATCACCTCAGCATAAACCATCAGAGTTCCCGGGTACTCGCTGATCAGTTTATCCCAGGTCCTTCAAGATATGAATTCTGCTTTGCACTGTTATCAAATCAATCTGTATCCCATCTTGATACACATTATCTTCGTCTACCTCGTTATATAAACATGATACTTGGCCCTGTTAATGGTTTATTCCTCTTTGGTCATGGTCACAACGACATTCATTTCGCTCTTCTGAACCCCGTGACAAGAGAGATGAAGACCATTTTTATACCCGAGACGATACTTAATCGCGGGTTATATACTTGTACGTGTTATGGATTTGGATTTGACCCCTTGATCAAAGAATACAAAGTGGTTGGTTTGTGGGAAACAACAGAGGAAGACGTTCTTGTAAACATGGCTGTGTATAGCCTTCAAAATGATTCTTGGAAACATACAAGGCCGAAGATGCACAACATTCCACCTCCTGATTCCATTTCACCCTATATTAACGGTGCATGTCACTGGCTTTTGGAGGACTCGAATATACTCTCATTCAACTTTGGCACCGAAGTCCTCAAAAATATAAACGGCCCACTAAATGTCCATCCGCCAATGCATATCCAACCATTGATTTTGTTCATCCACAATAACGAAACAGTCGGCATGCTTGTTGGTACATATAAAAACCTACCCCCGAATAGCCTTGAATTTGAGAAAATAAATGCGTTCGTAATGAAGGAGGAGGGTTGTTGGACAAAACTATTTACTGTAGATGTAAGCGATCTAAGCGTTACGTATGCAGCTTGTGTTTGGAAGAAGCAACTTGTTTTGGAAACGATTGAGACCCCCCGCGAACCAAACAATCAGACAGGTGATATGAGACAACCACCAATGACCAACATGGTCTTATACGATCCTACTACATGCGGAGTTGAAAAGCTACTTATCCAACCTCAGAATAATTTGTTCGGGTTTCGTCAAGTTTTGATTTATGAGGAGAGCTTAGTTTCACTCGTAGGATCAGGTAAGGGTGAAAGCTTTGAAGAACTTGTGGACGATTTCTGCCCATATGAATACGGTATCGAGTGACCAAAACGTCCAAGATGTGTTTGGTGTAAAAGTTTTTTGTAAATTGTGTTATATATTGGCTATGTGACCATTTATGTATTAATGTCTTGGCAAATTCTTATGCTTTATGTCACCAGTGCAAACATTGGGTGTATGATTACAATTTGGCATCAGAAGTGTCTTTGGGTTGACAATATTTGATTTTGATGCATGCTATTTAGTAAACTATTAACAATTTCACATTACTATGCCTTATCTTCCTGAAACGTATCATGACAATTAATCACGTTTAGAGTGGCTGGGTCCCATTAAAAAACCCTGGTTGAGAAAACGATTCGATGCGGGAGTATTGATTAATTGGATAAGAATTAAATATATACAATTAAAGAACCGGTTGGCTCCTCGAGATTCCACCAGTACAGTTGGCTCCTTTCATATATCCATGAATCGAATCCGTAAATTAACAATCTCACTTATGTATTATTTATTCAATTTATATTCTAAAAAGTATATATAAGTGGTAATATAGTTAATATGATTCCTTACAAAAATCAAGTAAGAAAGTATATTTTGATGCTGAGTATTTTTTTATGACTTTTTTGAGCAAAAAATATTAATATTCACAGTTAATAAAATTAACAATAATTCATATTGTAAACAGACTCACTTATGTATTATTATGATTTGATTAATTGCATAAAACCATGCTACAGTATAAATGTTAGAGTAGCACAAGTAAAACTCTGGGAATTGTATGTAAAAACGAAATAAGTGATATGAATTTCATAAAACCATGATTTATTATAAAATTCGAATATTTGGTTAATACACAAAAACTTCACTTGCTAACATCAAAAAAGTGCCTAATGTGGTTTCAAAAATCATGATCATTCCTCCCCCATTTTGGATGCTCATCAACATACTCTTTACTCTCATCCCACCACTTGGCCCAAGCTTTACAAACTAATTTAATATTAGTGTCATAGTGATCACGACATCTGGGAAAAATGTAGAACTCCATCAAATCCCTATTTGAAATAACCTTAAATGTAGATGAATTCTCGTTCATTCCACTAACAAATTGTTGATCTCTCATGAACCTTGGAGCTTTGGCCTTGCACTCCTCAAACTCCCTTCTGTTCTCCAACCATTGGTCGAGCAACCATGGATTGTATCTATCTTTAGAATATGGGTTTGGAGCAATCGGCATTTAAACAAACAAATAACACAAATGTGAGGGTATATTTTTAAGAAAGAAGAAGAATGAGTAATCTGAACATAATGTGGCTGAGTCTTTTTTATATGGACGCAAATTGAAACTGACCTTTTGAGTTTCTTTTGTCACTGACCTTTGAGTTTCTTTTGTGTCCTTGCAAAATTACATTTTTTTTGTTGGAAATGTTAATAAGAGGTTCACTTTGATTCGTTAGTTTTAAAGTGATTGATCTAAATTAATATTTGACTTTAATACGGGTTATACATTTATAATTGAAACGGAGTTTCTATGATGTATTAAATAGTAGAAATTCATAGTTCAAAGAGTGCAAATTAAAGTCTTTCAAATAAAAGTTTTGAGAACACTTTTACTTATTGAATTGGATAAGTACTTATTCAATGGGACAATAATATGGGTTATACATTAATCCCTCCGCTTCACAATAAGCGTGACTTTTGGTCAAACTTACAAAAGTCAAACACATGTAAGTTTGACCAAAAGTGACACTTATTGTGAAACTGAGGGAGAACAAAGTAAAAGGTAGGTTGGCTCCTAGTGGAGCTACAAAACCCAGGTGCAGTTGGCTTCTAGCAGAGCTACAACACAGTTTCTCTAACGTATCGACTCTATCATATTGTGAAGATGATGAAATGAGAGACGTTCATCACATCATGGTCATCACGTTAAATGGTTGTCAAGTACTAGCATCATATTTTACTACAATTTGCTAGGAATTTATATGTTCTCATTTAAAATTAATATCTGTAGTTAAATGTTCACATACTCACTAAATATTTTATGTGAGTTTTGGAAGTGCTGCATAGTGTTTTGGAAGTGCTTCATAGTATAAAACAAAGAAAGTTCAATATAGTTTAACCACTTTTAAGTTTACATTTGTAGTAAAAATTTCATAATTGACACGGTGCGGCTGTACCCTAAAACAGGCTAGTAAGATTTTATTGGACGATTATGTATTCATCTGGTGTATAAAAAAATTGAAACTCTTCCTAAATATCTCGACCACATGTGTATAGCACGTGATGAACAGTCCAATAAAAATTTAAAATTTCGAGCTTGAAATGATGTTCTTTAAGTAGTAATCACAAATACACATTTAGGGAAAACGATTGCTGTTTAGGTCAAGAAAATGCATTCGAACAATTCAAATGATAGGACTAGCGAAAATTCGAATAGCAGTGCCGATTGCATATTTATGAAGTGCAAGTGTGGTCTCAGAGGTCGATCATGGATATCTAGGAGCGATGCGAACCCAGGAAGGAAATTCGCAGGTTGTCCTAACTTCGGAGTAAGTTGTTCTTGTTCGTTCATATGTAAGGGATTTGATCACAATCTTTAATGAGTTGGTTTTGGGGGAAACTACTTCCTCATAAATAGTCTACTTTTTAACCCTTAAGCTTTAAACCCTAACCCTAAATTCTAAACAAAACAAGTCTTTTTATAACTTATGGAGAAACTAGTTTCCCCCCAAATTTTCTCATCATTAATAACTTATTATTGTCTAACAAATTTTTCTGTTGTCAGGATCCAATACTAAAAAAATGTGATTTTGTTTATTGGATTGATGATGAAACTAACGAGAGGATAAAGAGTGTGTTTGCTGAACGGAGCGCTGAAATTAATAAGTTGAAAAAGCTATTGGAGAAGAAAGAGAGACAACTAGCATTTTCCTGGATTTTGGTTGGGGTCATCTCATTTTTACTTTTTGGTGTACTGATTGGAAAAATTAACAGGGGTATTGGTTCGTTTGAGAATAAGCTGATGCCCTAGTTTTTCTAAGGCATATTTTATGTAATGAAATTATGCAGTGCTCTCATGTCTAATACATTATCGATTTCGTTTCAAAGATATTTAGCTCCCTTGCAGAGAATCGACATCACATTCCATTGCAATACAATATTTTGGTTCACACAAACGAATGATCATTGCAATACAACATTTTGGAAAATTCAAGTACCTAAATAGTGTTCATGTAATTGTAAAGTGCTAAGTGCATGTAACCATCGTGCACTCCCTCAATGGGCCTAACCGCGCGGTCACAAGCATGTGATAGCAGAGTCTCCCAAGTCCAAGTTGGCCATTTGTTACTGGTCATATGGCATAAGGGATAAGGACAGTGGAGATTATCCCACTGGTTATAGAGACATAACTCCCCCATCTTCAACTGCTGCACACACAATGCAATTTCTTGCTCCGGTAGAAGCCCCCCATTGGAATCCCACTCATCTATAACCTCCCCATCTGAATCACTGGCAGCCTGATCTGCGTCGTTGAGGTCAATTTCGGGATGGGGATGTGGTGGTGGTGCAGGTTGGGGTGGTGGTGGTCGATGTGGTGCAGGTTGGGGTGGTGGTGGTATTGGTGCAAAAGGTTGGTGATGTAGAGGATTATCGCCGCCACCGTTTGCTCCATGTGGGTTCATCATTTATCTGCCTATTTATGGAGTTGTGATGGGTATATATGGATGAATGAATAACTTAAAATGGTATTTATAGGGAATCGTTAAAAGACCAGTTACTTCCTTCACATATCGTTGCAATGCATTTACATATTTTGTCCATCTTTAGAATATTTGTCTACTACAACAACACTACCGTTTTGAAATAGAATAATTTAACTTTTAAGATAAATTCAAGAAATGACTTGTATTAAGATTTTTCACATTTCAATTGTTAAGATTTTTCACAAGTATTATTTTTTCAGTTTTTTATGATATTTTAGGTGTAAATATTATATGATTTGTTGGACTGGACAATGTAAATTCAAGAAACGACTTGTATTGCAAAAGGTCCTTGACTGAACCGAGGTACAATGGTAAAGTTTGACTGCAATAGTCACTCAAAACACATTAACTCAGATTCATCGAATGCGGACAGTTGGCTCAAGTATTAATGGAAATACATTACAATTTTAAAAAGTTGCAAATTCATCTCCCTCTATATATATATATATATGACATTTTTGTGTTTGTTTGATATATTTTCATTCTTATATAACATATTTTTTTCTCATCTAAATACAGTAATCTATCCCAGAGAATGAATTATGGTAAGGGCAAGGGCAAGGGTCAGGGTATGGGCAAGAGCAAGGGAAATGTTCCACATTCCACTCAGTCAAGTTCCCTCGATGAGGTTGAAGAAGACAAGTTGTTTCAGATTTACTCGAGGTGCACCACAAGGCTTCAATACATTTTTTCGTCTCATGTCCAAGACGTAAATATGTTATTTCGTTGTCCATTGGCGCCCTGTACGGGGCGTACCACTAGACCCAAGGATTACACGGGGATACTCAACCATGCTATTGAGTTCGGTAAATCTGAAAGATTTGGTGAAATTGCTAGGATTGAACACAGAGCACTCGAGGTTTATTTGGATATTGTTTTGGATGCGTATGATCCCAAAAACAAATACACGTTGAACGATGGAAGTGATGGTGCGGGTCCTAGTGGTGATGGTAGTGGGATTTGATTTGATGGAGTATTTATGTATTTTAGCTGTATTCTAGTATCGTCCAAACATCGAACAACATCTATGTTATTTTAAATTTCGTTAAGAATTTTTATGCTATTTATTTCTGCTTTAATCTTGTGCTAGTATATGTGCAATGTTTTAAAAATTACATGCAGATTCGGTTAATATTTTAACTAATGTTTGGTAGTATTAAGGTTTACAAAGTTGGAAAATTACAGTTGCTTATGACAACATGTAGATAAGTAGGAAACATAAAAAAAACAATATAAATATACGAAACGGGAATACATTAAAGAAAGCATATTACACAGAGATGATAGAGCGAACGGAAGAGAACGATAATAAGAAAGAACAAAAAAAAACGGTGAAGAAAGAGACGACTTAGACAGACATAAAACTTAGCAAACAACTGGACCACCATGACCTGCGATACCTCCCATTGAAGACCACCATCAGAGTCTTCATCATCATTACCAGCAGACGACTTTTTCAGTTCAAATTTGTTGCATAGGTATGGTTCGAGTAAGCCATTGAGTTCGAGGAATTTCTTGAAAAACTCTGCCAATGCCCAATGTTCACCCTTGATTTGGGAGTAAAGTTTCCAGATGAACGTACATCAATCACATACTGAAACAATGCAGTGTGATCCATTGAACGATATTTGCGACATAAGCATGGCATTAGCGGGCATTCGTACTTTGTGGGCTGGTTAGCAGAAGTTGTGGAAAAATGTAGTTTTCCAGCTTCAAGTTTTTTCATGCATTCATTGAATGCATGATCAAGCCCGTTATCGAACTCGGAATCGTCAGATGAGGTGTAGGTGTTATCAGCCATAGAAGAGGATTCAAAAGAAGAAGATACGTTTTGGCTGAAATGAGATATGAAGTGAAAAGAAGGGGTATATAAAGTTGAAGAATTAACGATAGTTCAACTACTAATCTTATCACTTATGGCTCCACAAGCAAGTAGGCGTGACTATAGTAGATAATATAAAACAAAGACAAGGAATGTCAAACTGAAAGATGGTCGATGTTACTGGGTACTCGTTTGAAAATATTTATTTGTGATGTGAATACTTTAGTTGTAGTAGTAAACTACTCACATTTGTCATTTAGTGTGCATGTTCCAATACATACAATTTCAAGGAAAAGCAGCGGTGCGAGTGATTATTGTTATGCATTAACCAAAAAATCACTCAATTTTGTTTCCAATTAATGTGCTGGTACGTATCACTATCAAAATCACTCAATTTTGTTTCCCAATTAATGTGCTGGTACGTATCACTATCATATTCGTAGAAGACCAAACATGTTCGGTATATCTCGGTCATGATTAGGTTAATGGTTGTTCAAAAGCTACTACACACTTCGCTCATTGATGCCATAATTTGGTATTCCCAAGGTATTTTGTCTATAATACTCACTTACCAAACAAGGGTATGGAAAATAAAGACATGGCATGTAACAGGGATATTGATTTCAAAACACCCCAGTGATACAGTTGGCTCCTGCAGCCTATTGTAAAGTTACCTCCTTTAGGAGCTACCCCGCAGCTAACTCGTAGGGGAGCTAAGCGTCTATTCCCAACGTTTTTGTCTCTAGTACACACAAGAACGCGTGAGTTGACTGCACCATGTAAAATACAGACATAGGCTGTAAAAGTAAAAGTTCATTGACTGGACTGGACAATGTAAATTGAAGATATGACATGTATCGGCAATAGTGCATTGACTGAACTGGTACAATGGTAAGGTTTGCTCCTGTGGGAGCCACTACACACTTCGCTCATTAATGCCATAATTTGGTATTCCCAAGGTATTTTGTCTATAATACTCACTTACCAAACAAGGGCATGGAAAATAAAGACATGGCACAGGGATATTGATTTCACAACACCCCAGTGATACAGTTGGCTCCTGCAGCCTATTGTAAAGTTACCTCCTTTAGGAGCTACCCCGCAACTAACTCGTAGGGGGAGCTAAGCGTCTATTCCCAACGTTGTTGTCTCTAGTACACACACAAGAACGCGTGAGTTGACTACACCATGTAAAATACAGACATAGACTGTAAAAGTAAAAGTTCATTGACTGGACTGGACAATGTAAATTGAAGATATGACATGTATCGGCAATAGTGCATTGACTGAACCGGTACAATGGTAAAGTTTGCTCCTGTGGGAGCCACTACACACTTCGCTCATTGTATCTATAAGATGTATATTTCTAACACCTAACCATAATATCTTATTCATATCTTCAAATCCCCACACCTTTGAATTATTTGATTAAAATATATTTGGTCTTAATAATGAGTAACGACGGTGGTCACGGCAATGCTGAAGGGGAGGATAGCTTGAGTGATTTAAATGACAACGATGCTGGTTGGATAATATACACGGAGTGCCGTAGAAAACTAAGTCTTACTGAACTACGAGTTAGGCACTCGGCTCCCTCCGACCACCCGACTGCCTTTACTTGGTCTTTCCCATTGCACCCATGCAATGCACTTGAGTGCCAGCCAATGGATTACATGGACTTACATAATCATGCATATGAGTTTGCTGCGTCCGTGAGTATTGATCAAAGAGTTGCTAAGCCTGAACACATTGCATTGATTTACCATTTGGAGACTGTTTTCGCGCGATATGGTGCACCACGGAACGTAAAAGTAAAACCAAAGGAGAAACACGGAGGTGACGGCGAGGACGGTGCAAGAGGTAGTGGGAATCGAACTGGATGATTAGGGTATGGGTCGCAAGTTTTAATTTTATGTGTATGTATTCTATATGAAGAATTGTCATGATATTCCACTTTAAGTCCTCGTTCTCAGGCCTGTTACTTATCAATGTTATGTACGTGTAAGGGCATCATTTAATAGCATACATGCATTACGTCTGATATGGGTTGTGATAAAAAAAAAGTAACGAATAAATAACATCATCAAGATAAAACACCAAATGTCATTAAAGATACCAGAGATACAACAACCCAACAGTAAGAGAGAGAGAGTGAGAGAGAGGAAACAGCAGGGAAAAACAACACAAATTATGGCTCGGGAACACGTAACTCCTTAAAAACGTAGGCTTCTGGCCGCTGAACCACCTCTGCCGCTGCCACTGACACCGCCACAGCCTCCATCACTGCCACTGCCGCCACCAAGGCCATCACCTCCCTTGTGATCAGCATCCATGTCTCTGCATTTGGGGGGAAGGGAGCAAGCGGCCACAATTCAAAAATAGTTGGCCAAATACTCGGCCAACGCGTGATGCTCAAGCCTAGAGACCACGGTAAAATCATTGGAATGGGTGCACGAACGGGCATGCGCAAACATGCCCGTGTAATCAAAAGGCACGCGGGGCCGAGCAGTGCATGGGAGCAATGGGCAGAATAAGGGAGGGTTGCTATCGTCTGGGGTTGGGTTGCTAACTTTTAGGGCACCGCTATGCAGTTTAAAAGTGCATTCCGTTGTTATCTTTTGCGGAGACTTCTGAAGTTTAAAAATGTCTTCATTTTCACGATCACGACCAACATCGTTGCTGTTCGACATTTCTAACCGTTGGAAATTAATTTTCGAGCATAAGGGGATAGTTGATTTTTTTTGTTTTTTTTTTAAATGGATATGGTGATATCCTTGTCATGGGAACCTATAATTCTATAAATAGAGGTTTTGTAATCACTCCACAACCAAGCACGCGTGAAAGTACTTCACGGTGTAAAAAAAGGGCATCCAATGTAAAAATTAAGGTTTAATGACATTGGTACAGTGCTATAGTTGGCTCCTAGGGAGCTACAATGCAGTAGGCTACCTCAACCCTTGAATACTATTGCAAACGAGCAATGATTAACTAAACAGTTTCAAATACAACGATCACACAGATTGAGACGATGATTGCTCATCCACTCCCTAAACACCGGCTTTGCAAGATGAATCAGGTAGTGATGGTGACAATCTTCTTTGTAGATATCTACTATGCTCAATGCCGCCATGACATTTATATGGGGAGTTCGGTTCACGAATCACAACAAGGAGTACATTTAACCACATTACACAAAATACCAAGTTTAATTACTAGTGCAAAGCACACTTTATTAAACAATACCAAATTTTTCTTTCACGCCCGGATACAAGCTATTGAGTTTGTGCCCCCACAAGACGCGCTGTCACACGATGTCGGTATTCATGTGCCGAAAACTGCGAAATAACAGTGGTTAAACAGCTCTGATAATACAACCGACAGGTCCGACATCCATATCTATATAATAAACTTCTACATGAGGATGAGGTAAGATTTTACCTCAATGGATGTATTCTCCACGTCCCAGCACTCCATGTACTTCATCACATAAACACCACAATCGTGTCTACAACATTGGACAGATGAATCAACTATATGTACCTCCACCCATAGGTTCACGTACTTTTTAAACGGAGATTAAGATGTGAAGGAACTTACAAATTATCCTGGTCAGGAATGCCATCCTGAGCGAAGAACTCGTAATCACCGATATTCGGCATTCCACATGCCTCAAAGACTGTTGCCTGTGGTGTCAGAATGATACAGAACACTTAATAAATTTTGACGTTTGCTGTATGACATATAAGGGTCAGATTGCAAATTTATGCGCTTACCATACGATGTATGAAATCCTTGTATGTGGAAGTTTTCCCATTGTTGGAATCAAGAAGCGCGATCTTTTTTTCTTCTAATAGTATCACAAACAGAACCCAGTGTTCTTGGAAACAATACGGGAACATAAGCTACAAAAGGAAATAAGATACAAACTAAGCAATATTTCAAAACAATTTATCATTGACTGAGATTGATAAGAGATGTATTTTGTCTCTTCGTTAATTACCATTTCCGCTTCTTTAATCTTTTGGGAAACCTCAGGTGCATAAAAATACTTAGAAAACTTCTGATTAACATCTTTCTTCAGCATGTCTTCACCACAGAGATTCAGATCAATCTTTGCCTACACAATATGACCACTTATCAGCTCCCATGCCATTCTCTTAATATAACAAAGTAAATAGCCAGCGTAAGTGATGGTGAACAATAGTTCTGCAATCTCACCCCAAATATTGATTGAAAAAGATATCTCTTTCGACCGGCAAATGTCACCTCGTCATCCTCACCTCCCCACCCTCCCATGTTCATCAACAATACAAATGTATCCATGATCTACAACATGCCAATATTAGGTAAAATCTGAAGAAAAAAAATGTGGAATGCCACAACAACTAGCACAGAGGGAAATATAACAGGTGCTAAGACCAGAAAGTACCTGCGAATTAACATAATATCTTGGTTTTAACGTACAAAAATATGCCTTCGTTAGAGTCAAACCAATACCATCGAATAGTAGCACATCACTGCACAATTGCACATATTAAAATAGTTAATCATCAAGCGAGAGCATATTGGCACATGTACTTGAATACATCTAAAAATATTAGTTTATGCAAATTGCTTACTCAGGTACATTCTTAGATTTCTAAACCGAATCAGCGGTATCCTTGATAGTTTAAGAAACCTTATGAGCATTCTTATTCTTCTTCCTCTGCCTCTTTCTTTCCACCCCGAGCGATTGCCGTGCGTTGGGATCGCCATTTTCAGGACGATCCCCGTGTCGAGGTTCGTTGACACTGTACTGACTCGGTGTATGTCTAGGTGAACCGGAAGGCCCCAAATCCTTTCTATCACCTCTATCATCAAAGATATCTTCTCTAGTCTCCCCACACCCCTCAGCCTCAGTCCCCGACACTTGTTCCACCTCCATCGCATCGATATCACCAATAACTTTATGTATACAGGTTTGTACTGAACTCAAGGTCCTTTTCGAACGATTATTAGGGACTTCATTTCCACCATCATTGGATGCCCCACCTGTAACATCATCAACACGCTCATCGCTCAGTTCGCCACCATCTTTGGCCGACTCTCCCTCTTCCATAGCAAGAGCCCCATGACGGTCTTCAGACTTCTCACCAACCCCTTTATCCGCTTCTCTCTTCCATAGTAAGAGCCCCATCCTTCTCCAATACCGGATCAACTTGGCCACCAACACCGTCATCTTTTTCTCCAACTTCTTTCTCTGATTCTCCCTCTTCCGTAGCAAGAGCCTCATCTTTGCCCAATAATTCATCACCTTTGCCACCAACATCGTGACGCTCTTCAGATTTCCCACCCCCCTCAGTCTCTGTTCCTCACTTCCATAGTAAGAGCCCCCTCTTTCTCTACTACATCATCATCTTTGCCTCGACCATCACCGCACTTTTGTTTTTGTCCCTCACCTAGACGCTCTGATTCACTCTCCGATTCACTCCCTGATTCACCCTGTGATTTACTTTCTTCGCTACTCTCATCATCTGAATCAGGAACATACTCACAATCCGAAGATGATTCAACAGACTTATCATGTTTGTTCTTCGCTTTCTTTTCCCTCCGTATGTGCTTGTTTCCCCCGCTGCCATAACCAATCTCATCAATTTTCCTCTTTCCCTTATTCTTTACGGGAAAAGTATTCAGCCAACTCCAGATTGCACTTAACAACTTTAGCATTCATATCCGAAATTATTCGCGAGCAACTCGCAATCTCATCAACCCTTTCCTGAATGCAGTTAAATAGAATCGTTACCATATGAAGAAAATTTAATACCCAAAAACAACAACGCAGAATAACAACGCACTAGCCTTAACATATGTGTCCTCCACATCACGAGCTCCGGTCGCGACCAATCCTCCTTGTAATTCATAGGTGTTACAAGTTTGGGATCCTTATAACGACCCAACACATGTGAATACACCCCGTAGACTACATTACGTTGAAAGATCAAACGCAGCGCAACTGATTAAAAAAACATCACATCAGATTGTTTTTTCAGTACCGTTATGCTTACACCACCACCTTTTTTTTCAGTTTCTTTTCCTTATTCAACCTTTCATTGATTTTAGCATCCGTCCAAGTCTTCACATGCGGTACTTCGCGCTTCATATTTATGCCCGCCACTCGCACTCGATCCCAAAACAAAATCTAATATAACAGTGAGTAGTAACAACATTCAAATTTAAATAAATAAGAAAAAAACAAAAAACAAAAACAAACCATCTAAACTAACCTGAAGGAAAACACACATCATGTATAATATGATTTCCCGACCTCAAAACCACAACTAGCACCCAATAGCCCATCTATCACTAATTGGGCCCAATTATAATCCTTAATCTTATCAACATATACAATGTTATCCCATATTTCCCTGCAGCCCCTCCATAGGACAGAGGATACAATAAAAGTGCACACGCAAACACTACAAACAACGCTTGAAGTTATCACCTGCACCATCCATATCACTCAATAACTGCAACATTTACTTGTTCGTACAATCCATAAACCCAAGAACTTCTTCTCTCCAATTATCCTCCCCCAATTTCAACTGAATTGGCCCACTGGGAATGCCAAGGAAATCAACAACTCTGACGCATCAAAACCGATGGACAAAGAATCCGTTACCATGATCTTTAAATCACTTGAATCGCATGCGATGAATTTACTTACTACATCCATTGCGAGGTCATGCTTTAACGATCTACATTTTATCTCCAACAACCCACCAAATCCAATGTCCTTCACCGCAGCCTTTTGGTCAGCTTTGAGCTGTTCGGTCAACTTAACCATCGACCCAGGGGAGCATCTTGTAAGAAATGACTCCTCCTAACATTACGTAAATACTCCATTACCACATAGTATTTACACTATAATACAAACAATCTTCATTATCTGCATAACAACAATTACAAACACACGTACCTTTGTTTTCTTGTCTTTGAGCCTTCTCGCCTTGTGCTTTACCGTATTCCTTCCATACTGCCTTCTGCTTATTGACATGTGCATCCCTCTGATCTTGCGTCATACCATGCCATTTTTCATTCAATAGTTTTTCGATCTAACTTTTCAGAATTACCATATTAAAACCATATATTTATTATCACCACATAAACATAAACATAAACATGGAAGGCACAAACCCGATGTTTAGGGAACGTCTTCCCGTTCTGCTTTTCATTTTCTCTATAGTTTTTTTTCTCACACCAAAATAACGCTGAAGCAGGTCTCTTCATCTTTACATCATCTTCCTTTGAAGATGTTGGGTTTTTCAAAGAAAGTTTACTTGGACCAACACCAATTTTTTTTTGTTTTGGACTAGTCTTTTCTTTACGTTTAGCCATGATCACTGCAATAATGTAATGGTTATCACCAGCTAGTTCAAAAACAAATCAAAATCTTACATTATGTAATGGTTATCAACTACTTCAAAAACAAAGTCAATTCTTACATTTAATGTAATGGTTATCACTTACCAATTCAAAAGCAAAACATATTCTTAACCCTAGATAAAAAGTTAATAGTACAATGCTACATCCATAATATCCACAGGAGGATATCAAATCAAGAGTGGGAGCCACTAGTACCAAGTATCTATGTAAATTAATACTATGTTTAAAAAAAAAGGCCTTACAAGTGTAAAGGGTACACTGAAATGTAAAAGATGTGCAACATGTCGAGCCAACCTCGCAAACACCACACTCTAGTATATTATCAGTTTTGTTGTACATACGGACCCGAACACATTACGGACATTTATCTAGGGTTTTCAAATAAACAATCAAATCAATGAGATTTCAAACGACAAAGGGAATACGCACAAATTCATCGTCATCAAAACTCAAGAAACGTAGGTTCTCGTTGTTCACATTCAGAAATTTTAAACACCATCGCTGAGATTCAATTCAAAACACGATAACAGAGCAAAGAGAAAAACCACTTACGAGATAGCAACTGATTGACGAAGAAGTGAGGAAGGAACAAATAACTACAATTTCCAATCGGAAATCAATCTGTATATGCAGTTCAATTTATGTTCTTGATTTTGATCGCCTCTCTCGTTTCGAGCTCTCGTGAGTTCCCGCTCTCTGAAAACGAAAATAAACTGCAGACAAAGCGAGGGAGCTAAAGAGACTAAAAGTACACGGAGCGATTTGATTCACACGGAATACGAAAGAGCTAACAGCCTTAGCCCCGTTTCGTATTTCTAATTACCCATAAATAAAATCTATTTACTTATTACAATTATTGGGGATCAAAAACGCTGTCGTTTCGTTTTTATTAGCTCCGGCCGTTAGATAGTTCCCAAGCGACGTGGCCACATCTATTATCATCCGGTGGAGCGGTGCAGCTAAATCCGGTGCTGCGGTTCCGGGTCCCTGTGTAATTGTTAGATTTAGGTTCTTATAACATAGTAATACGTTGCCAAACCATAAACATTAGTCTCTCTTTCGTCGCAAATATAATTACTCCCTCAGTCTCATATTTTTTTGCCACTTTTGACTTTTGATGGTCAAAATTAGTGATTTTTTATCAAATATTAATATCAATCTAATCATTCTAATTAAAATTTAAAAAGTGTTATTGATAAATCACTAAGTGTTTTAACAATAATAGCTTTTATAATTTCGTTACAATGATTAGATTAACATTAATGATTGGTCAAAGTTCACTTGTGTTGATCGTTAAAAATGAAAAGTGGCCAAAATAAATGAGACGGTGGGAGAATTCTAAATGAATCCATAACCATACATCTATTTAATTGAATATATAAGATATTATTATATGTATGGCCGACATGTAATTGTTTATATCTATTTTTATTCTTTTATTAGCAAGTAGAACATAGTCTAAAAGATTTTCATGCTATGATATGTTATGATGCTAATTGATGTAGGATTATACTTAATGTCAAACGGATCATAGCCAAATAAATTGAATTATTTAAATTTAACATGATGAGTGGTTGCTATCAAGTGGGTCATCCTCTAATATTGTTTATTTGATGAAGAATCTTAATGATAATCACCCTTAATCTTTTATATAATTTATTTTTTATTAAATAATGATTTTATTGCATGGAAGTATTTTAGCCACTTATATTGTCACAATACCAATGCTTAATTCAATACGGATGAGAAACTACTACATCCCAAGCTAGTTGTCGTGAGCGAGATACAGTTATAACGATTGTTTGAGTTATTTGATCAAGATTAATTGAATAGATGTTAATCCATCAAATATACCCTATTAATCTTAGTCATTCATATCATCACGCCAAGATCAGGAAACTGTTATCGAATCTAGTCACACGTTACAACTGGACATCGAGTTTGTTGTTGCAGCTATTCCATATTTGTTTTATATGTGGATAAAGCTTGCTCTTGATTCTTCATTTATATTTTATCAAAAAAATTTAGATTTTTTAATTTGGAATTATTTAAAAATTATTAGGGTGAGAATACAATATAGATAGTATACTATTGTCAATGTTGCGATACAAAACAAAAATGATTTGGAGAAAACTCGATACAGATTGAAACTTCTAGTTGTAGGACCCTATTGATGAAAACAATTTGAATATATGTAAGAGTAATGCTAGGAGCAAATTAAGTTTATAAAATTTGCGTCACTTGATAGAACAATTTTTAATCCCTGAATGTCACACTCATATTTAAGTAAGAGAAAGAGGAAAGATGAAGCGGAAGCATGTAATAAATGTATACCTGTTGAATCCATTATTGTGTCTTGAAGGGAGATTAAGGATGATGAAGATGTAGGGAGATGATCTTCTAAATGATAAATGTCTTTCCTCTTTACTTCTTTAACACTTAATGAAGATTTATGGGAGAGAGAGTACTAATGAATAATGGAGTAGTCTTAAGGGTTGATGGAATGCCCTTTATATAGTAGACTTTTGTGACATTTCATTAGGGACCACACCCTTTCAAGCTTTATGATTAATAAATTACCATTTTGCCCATCACAATTAGGTAATATATATCCAGGAATTCTACACATTTCATTATAAACTATACTTTATAATTAACATTATAATCATAACATTATGAATGGAAGTCTAAATGACTTGTGTTGCAAACCATGTCCTTACAATCTCCCACTTGGGTTGCAAAACAAAGTCATTCCTTAAATTATGAATATAACACAAATGACAACCCTTATGTGCGCACTTTATTGTCATTTATAACAATCTCGTCCATTAGCCATACAAGTATAGGACTAAAGGGCAGTCGTTGTAATTGATTCGCAACTAAACTAAACCCACAATAATCACGTATACAAATCCAACTAAATGACATAGATCAAAAGTATAGATGTGTAGCATGGAATCATAATGAATATATACATATTCTTCCAACTAGTCCAACTTAACCAAATGAGATCAAAACTTTAAATAATAGAACAACTAATGAAAGAAAAACACAAACTCCCACTATACTAAATAGGGATGACCAAAACCGGTTCCGGGCCCGGTTCCGGTTCGGAACTGCCCGGTTCCGGTTCAGCATATATGTGACCCTGAACCGGCCCGCGCTTACATCGGTTCCGGTTCCGGTCATCACAATCCGGTTCCGGTACGGTTCCGGTCCGGTTCCGGTTCAGTCCACGCTACCTTTTTTTATTTTTATTTTATCATACAATAATGAATAAACATGTTAAAATTTATTAAAAGACAAGAGATTTTTATTTTATAATACACTAATGAATAAAACATGTTAAAATTTATTGAAAAATAAGGATTTTTATTTTTTTAATGGAAATGCCGATCCGGTTCCGGTTCCGGTCCGGTTCCGGTTCGCCATATATGTGACCCTGAACCGGCCCGCACTTACCACGGTTCCGGTTACTCCGGTTCCGGTTTACTCCCGGTTTGCTCCGGTTCCGGGCTTTTCCGGTCCGGTTCCGGTCCGGTTTTCGGGTTCCGGTCTGGTTCCGGTCCGGTTTGGCATCCCTAATACTAAATGTTATCAAAGTTGTTACACCCATATGAGCAACATGCTCGTGAAACACTGAAGATGATAACTCTTTCATAAATGAATCCTTTAAATAGAGTTTGTTTCTATAAGTTGTATCCTTTCGTTCATTTTGTACTCTTTTCTTTATAACAGATAATTAATGTCTAAATCCATAAACCCTTGTTACAGTACAGAACTGCTTACCTGATAGTCATATCTTAATTGGTCTTTCGACACTTGTTTTGACAAATCACAGTCCATTAAAACATATGCAGCCATAAATTTAACTAATGTCGGAATACCTAATGATCTCAAGATGATCCGACTTCAAAACATAGGCATGTAGTTCTTTAGTGTTTTGTAAATACTTCTATCATTCTTTTGGTTGCTACTTAATGTTCTTTCCGGATTGCTTTGGTATTGACAAAGCATCCCAACGTTAAATGTAAGATTTACGTATACATTAAGCTTCTTACTGCTGATGCAAAGGGGGAATTTTCCATATACTTGGATTCAAAATTTACCTTTAGGACACTGTTTGAGACTAAGAATGTCTCCTATAAAATTAGAGGTGTCATGTGGTTTACATTTTTGCATGCTAAACCTTTTGTAATACCTTTCCATATGGCCTTTTGTGATAATCCTAAAACATCTCGTGAGTGATCACGGTGAATTTGGATTCTTAATACAAAGATGCCTTACCAAGATCTTTCATTTCAAATAAGAAATTTCTTAGTTTCCTTAATAAGGTTCATATCATTACTAGCAAGCAAAATCATCATCCATATAAAGACCAAAATTATAAATTTACTCTCACTGAACTTATGGTATACACAATCTTAATCAAGATTCTTTCAAAACCAAATGAAAATAACTTGATTAAGTACCATTGATGAGAAACTTGCTTGAGTCCACAAATGGATTTCTTTAAATTCACAAACTAATTGCTTAGTTTGATCCAAATCAACCATATATTCCTCAATGTCTCCATTAAGGAAAGTTGTCTTTATATCCATTTGATAAACTTCAAAATCATAATATGCTATATGTGCCATAATGATCTAAAAGTGTTTTTAGAAGATACCGGAAAAGTGCTTTCTTTATAATTAATGTCTTCCTTTTGAGTCAAATCTTTAACAATTAGATGGGTTTTATATCTTTCCATATTACCTTGTGAATCCTTTTGGTCATAAAGATTAATTTAATCCCAATAGATTTCACATTTTTAGGTAATGGGACAAGATCCCAAACGTTGTTATCCTTATAGATTTTAACCCTTCATTTATGACATTAATTTACTATATGAGAATTAGAACTATTAATGGTTTCATGGAAAATGAGAGACTCATCTCCCACTAAACTTAAGTGTCCTTTATTCTCGGCAATATACACTTCATAATTATCCGGATTTGCACTTTCTTCTTACTCTATTTGATCTTCCAAAGGGCACCGGTTCTATCTTATTTTGAGGTTGTTGAATTTCCTTCTTATGATCAACATTTCCATGTTGTTCAATATTTATAGGGAAATCATATTTATTTTGAATTGTATGTTCTTCTTGAATGTCAAGTTCAAAACTTGATATCCAATTGGAACTATGGGAAGTGGTATATAAATGGATTCCATACAAACGAATTCCTCTTCCTTTTCAAATTCAAAATATTACTCCAAATTCTCCCACTAAATTCAACATCCTTAAAAGAACCTAGCATTTCTCGTTTTTTCAAAACGTTCTAACTTTCGGGTTGTAAAATTTATATATCCCCTAGTTCTCTCGGCTTACCCCATGAATAATTACTAATAATCTTACGTCTAACTTGCCCTTAGTAGACTTATAAAGTCTATCCTTATGCTAGACAACCCCATAAATGAATATGATTTAAGGACGAATAAGGAACGCGTCCTTAAATCATTAAGGGTTTATATTAGTAGCCTTAGAGGGAGCTTTAGTGAGAATAAAGGTTGCGGCTTTAACGTATCGCCCATAATGAGTGAGGTAAGAGAAGTATAAAACATACTTATTACCATATCCTTAAGGATTTCAATATGTCTCTATTACAATATTCATGCTAGGCGTACCCGGCTCAATGTAGAGAGAGATAATCCCACACTCTTTCAAAATAGCGAGTAAAAAGGACCTAGACGTTGTTCCTTTTAACAATCATTCCAAAGATGTATACACCATCATGAATGACCCTAATGTTCTTAATAGTCTTCAAAGTTGATTTCCAACTTTGTCTTTATAAGACTTTTACAACGTCCAAACTCAATATTTTATGAAGCAAATAAATGTATTCAAACTAAGAGTTAGTCATTTTGAACATAATAGCTATTGTTGACCTTTTCCATGAAGGAATAATTAATGGCCTACAAACATCCGAATGCATTAGTTCATTGAGACACTTGATACTCTCGAGAATACTATAATGTTTGTAAATTTACTTTAAGGCTTTTAATGCAAAAGTATTTTCCAAATTATCAAGTTTGTTTAAGATTTTCCTTTAACATAAGCTTATCAATTTTCCTCTTGGAAATATGACTCAAATGCCTATGCTTTAATAAAATATAAACTTTACTTGATAACTCTTGCTTTCTAGTTTTGGTTTCATTATTAAGGGACACATTTATTGTTTGAATAATGTCAAGTAAATAAAGAACACTTGACAAAGTACTAGTACCAACAACCTTGGAATTTAAAATAAAAGTCACAAAAATGAACAAAATAACCTTCTTTATTCAATATTGTGATATATATATATATTAAATTAAATTCCGTTCAAATGACGGCACAACAAATGTATTATTCATACAAACAATACTTAGTACTTAACAATAACTGAAAAAAGAGTCCTTATGCCTAAAACTTTAACCGGATTCCCAGCTCCCATATAGATGATTCTCTCATCTTCACTGGTTTTTCGGTAACTCAGGCAATCCTACATAGACATTCATTATGTGAGTTGTTGTAACATAATTCAACCACTATGTATATGTAGGAAATGAAACCAAATTTAGCCTTAATACAAAACAAGACCAAATGACATACCTTTCTTAGCACGCCAAGCGTGATACTTAGGGCAGTCGAACTTCATGTGTGTAAGGTCCTTGCAAAAGAAGCATTTATTTTCTTTATGATCATTGGATGATCTCTTAGGCTTCTTTTTACTTGCAACCGCAATTTCCTTCCCTTTTCTCTTTGTCCCATGAGAAGAGGTAGATGCCAAACATCCCTCAATCATATCAAGGAATGTTTTAGCATCAACGTCCTTGGAGACACCGTCCAAAATGGTCTCCGGGACAACTATATTCATGATCATTAGGCTCACGCGGTTGGAGCGTTCCCACTTCTCATTATTTAAGCAATCTTCTTGAGTGCTTATATCAGAAAGAGGAAGAGGAAACGGTTCTCTTAATGCGTGATCTATGTCCATATAGCCTAAGATCATCATTAATTTATTTTTCTAAGTTTTAAAATTAGTCCCGTTAAGCATCGGTAAAGTACTCATAGCAGTAATCACGGATTAAGCAATAAGTAAATCTGTTGGGTTGTGAGAACAAAAAAGAATGAAAACAAAACATGAATAAGAAACTATAAAATAAAAAATGATTAATTATATCAACGAAATCCATCAATAAGACAATCAACATGACATCAAAACTAATCTTTGGATTGCGAGTTGACTCATAAATGATTGCCTTAGGTAACAAGTAATTTGAACTTATATTTTAATAAATACTTAATCTTCCTTTGGGCCGACATAAGTACCTAAGAAAATATCCTAATGTTCATTTTATTTGTTACCACATGAATGCCTAAGTTTAGTCAAATGTCAAGATCTTCTTTGGAAAATTCAAGTCATTCACATATTAACTCAAACATTCAACACTTTAATAATTTTGCATTTAAATAACGTTAATCACTTGGGTGATAATATTATTTAAACAATGAATAAAATTATTTAAGCATATAATTAATCAGGGCTTTAAGGTTTGAAAAATTAATGTTTTGCCCAAGGGAAACAAAAGTTGTACAGAAAATAAGAATTTTTCCAAAAATCTGTGAACAGTGACTGCTCGGCCGAGTCAAGGGAAGTGCTCGGCCGAGCACTTTAAATCAGATTGTTTGAAAATAGATCTGCTCGGCCGAGCAGAACAGAGGACACGGCCGAGCACTTTTAATCAGAACATTTTGCCTTTGTTGACATACAATGCGCGGCCGAGCAAATCCCAACGCTCGGCCGTGCAAGTCTTGGTCCGACCAGGCATAGCCAAAAACCCGACCGGATTATCAAGAGAACCGAACCGGACTCGACCAAAGATCCAACCGGTTTATGTCAATTTTGGCGCCTGTTCATCTGCTCGGCCGAGCAAAACAAAGGACTCGGCCGAGCAGTTCGCGCCTTTTCATATGCTCGGGCGAGCAGAACAAAGGACTCGGCCGAGCAAGGCGAATTCTTCACTTCTGAATTTTGTTTAAACTTTCCCAAAATCAATGAATTGCAAGTAGATCCCATGGTATGTCCTTAAAACATAAAACCATGTTATTTAGGGATAATCTTGCCTTAAATTAGTGGAATCAAGTGAGTAGATCCACATGGTATGTTCATTACAACATAAACCATGCTTTTAAGGGATAGTCTCACATGAACCATTTTAAAGAACAAAACTTTTCAAACCATTTACTTAATTTAGATGAAGATCATCAGCACTCTATTAACGAATTAGAGTCCCTAATCGACATCAAAAACCTTAATATTCAACAGGGAAAATGAATCATAGTTAAAGCGGTTTAATGCTTTTTCTTAATACAAGAACTCAAACTCAAACTAAATAATGAGCGGGGCTCTGATACCAATTGATAGAACAATTTTTAATCCCTGAATGCCACACTCATATTTAAGTAAGAGAAAGAGGAAAGATGAAGCGGAAGCATGTAATAAATGTATACCTGTTGAATCCATTATTGTGTCTTGAAGGGAGATTAAGGATGATGAAGATGTAGGGAGATGATCTTCTAAATGATAAATGTCTTTCCTCTTTACTTCTTTAACACTTAATGAAGATTTATGGAGAGAGTACTAATGAATAATGGAGTAGTCTTAAGGGTTGATGGAATGCCCTTTATATAGTAGACTTGGTGACATTTCATTTAGGGACCACACCCTTTCAAGCTTTATGATAATAAATTACCCTTTTGCCCATCACAATTAGGTAATATATATCCAGGAATTCTACACATTTCATTATAAACTATACTTTATAATTAACATTATAATCATAACATTATGAATGAAGTCTAAATGACTTGTGTTGCAAACCATGTCCTTACATCACTTACTATTAACTATAACTGAGTTGATTGTATACTTCATTAATGAATATTAGGGCCTATGACAACATATATCAAATCATTTTGTGTCCAAAATTTTGTTAACTTTATGTGACTTTAGTACTGCTCTACCTTTAAACTATATAATACTACTATTACCCCATCCCTAGTAGAATGTGTTATTTTAATTTATTGTCCAAATTAATAGTTTTTAGAATTTCATACAAAATTTGGCTAAAGTGAAACTAAATTGCACATAAAAATCAAAGTTTTACAATAACATTGGGATTGAGTGAGTGATAAAATATGTTAGTAAAAATATAAATCCACAACATAACTATAGATTACCCGAAACTTACGTTACAACACCTCCAAGTGATCTTCCAAAAACCTGTACTATGATATTGGTCCCATTACTTGTAAACTCGTTCCAAATAGATAATTTACCGTTCCAAATAGATAATTTACTTTTCCTGTCCCAAACTCAAAGTAAATATTTAAAAGATGTTCAAATTTATTATAATTTAAAATATATATATATATTTTTTTTTGAATATATATTTTGAGACGAAAAGGATATGATATTAAGATTTCTTCTCTGTATTCAACTTAGTGTACGAATTGAACTCCTTGGACCAAACATTATAGCCGTATACTCCGTCCGTCCCACCTCACTTAATATTTATTTTATTTTGGTCCGTCTCACTTCACTTGAGACTTCTCAAAATGAAATGCTTTTTATACTCACAACATTTTTTCTGTCTCATACTTTTTCTTAGTTCTTGTGCCCAATACAAAGGTCTCAAGTGGGGTGTGACGGAGGGAGTATATATATAACATTCATTAAGTTCTGTAACACTATAACATTAATTGTGGAGGACGTGAGTATGAAAAATAAAGTAAGAGATAAAATTAGAGGTATGAATAGTAAATAGATTGTTGTTGTGGGTATGAAAAGTGAGTCTAATTAAATAAAAAATTAAAAAACTTTAATATTTTAAGCGGTCTCAATTGAAGAAATAAGATGATTTTTTTTACACAAATAAAAAGAAAATAATAAGACCATTATTTTGGAATAGAGGGAGTAACTTGTATGATGTGTTACGCATGTACTTCTAGAATATTTTTATTTATTTTTTACCTTGGGGGGAATTATTGACTTTTCCTAGAATATTTTTATTTTTTTTACCTTGGGGGAATTATTGACTTTTAATAAGCTTATGTTAGAAGTTTTAGCTATATTGCTTTCCATAGATAGCATTTATAGCTCCATTTTATCAATCCGTCTAATTTTACTAGTGCTCTTCTAGCTATAGCCAACTCATAATCCACACATTCCACCTTGTTAGTATTGTGAATGAATTTAGCTATATAACTCGATCAGCAACGCACTAATGAAAGAAACATGAAATTCAGAATATTGGTCCCACTATTCTTTATGTTCGGGTCTGATATAGTAAGGGGATCTAGGTATTTTAAGGAGGTTACTCCTTTTGATTTTGACGAATTCTTATATGCGGCTGTGGCACCATGTGCGGCGGTTCCGCTGCTTCTCGGCCTGACCTGCTATGCTACATCCGACGGTGAGATCCATCTTTCCCTCTTCCCAGATCGTTGCCACGTGTCACCTTTAAAAAAAAAAAAAACCCAATAATTTTAAAATGCTATATCTTGAGATTTATAACTCAGAAAAAAAAATTAAAAATACCGTTTTGTTCAGCTTGACGAGAAGAATAAAACTACATAGGTCATGATATGGTTTGATTTTTAAAAAAAAAAAAAACATATTTTTTTACACACCAAAAATTTGAATTGTTCATCAGCTAACATGTAACACTCTGTTCTAATAAAAGTAACAGTTTCATATTGAAAAAGTAACACTTTTTCAGTCAAATGTAACATGAGTTTTACAAAAAAAAAAATTGGATTTGCATTTCAATTGTTACTTTCTCAATAAAAAATTGTTACATTTCATATATAATGTTACATTTAAGAATATAAACTATTACAGTTGAGAAAAAAAATGTTACATTCATTTTTTATAAAATGTAACATTAGTTTAGTTATCAATCATATGTTAATTTTCGGAGAAAAAAGTGTTACATTTGAAAAAATTAGTGTTACATCCCTTTATAAGATGTGTTACATTAGTTTAGTTGTCAATCTTTATGTTATCTTTATCTATTGCAGCAAAATTGTGGTACAATTTTTTTTAAAAAAAATGTTACATTTGAATTAAAAAAATGTTACATTTCGTTATAATAAGTGTTACTTATGTTGGAGGAAAAAAAGTTGGGGTTGCAAAAAAAAAAAAAAAAAAAACGGATCGGCACCGTCGCACGCCGTACACCCGTTTACTTTTGTATATTTTGTAAATTTACTTTTTCTAATTTTTAAATTTACTATATTAACCTCTTAAAAATATTCAGGGGGGTCTAGATCCGCCACTGTATGAGACATTGAATGTCTTTTTGTCTCAAAATGATAATCTCATTTTTACTTTGTCTCGGAAAGTAAGTCTTATTTCTGAAATTAAAGCTTCAAACTGAATTTTCCATATTTACAATATATCTTTTAAATATTTGAAAAGTTGAACGAGACTATTAATTCGGTTTTCGGAACGGAGGGAGTATTTGTTTATTTAAATATCTTGTGTTTTAGAATAAGTGAAAATCTCGAAGAAAAAAAACTTGTTTTAAACTCGCTCTAGTCTAAAACATGTTTTCATCCCTTAATGTAAAACATATCTCTTAATGTAAAACAGGTGTTACACATCTCTTCGTGTAAGACCATCTCCAATGGTTTGGTGCAAAATTTGCACCATTTCTTTAAAATGGTGCAAGTTTTGCACCAAATATCTATCTTCATCTCAAACCATCATACTTCAAATCTTGCACTAAAAAAAGCATATTCTTAATATATTCTTTATTGTTTCAATTAAATGAATATGTTTTCTATTAATTATTATATTATTATGCATGATTCAATTTACATTTCATTATAGCAGTGTAAATAATTATTAAAATATGTAAATAATAATTTTACTATAAATTAAATAATATTACCTATATCTCAAAATGAATGTTAAATTTTTCTAAAATTTGCTCTCGATCTATTTTAAATATTTTTTTGGACATTCATTTTGAGACAAGGAAGTAATCATAACCTCAAATATCAAATACGAGCTACTCCATCCGTTTTAAAATAAATGTCTAATAAAATTTTAAATTTACTTTTGAACCATAGCAAATTTGGAAAATGAAAGTTAACATCTAATTTGGTAGGAAGGTAATAATTAATTAGTTATTTACGTAGTAAAAAATCTCATAGGCTTATATAGCATACAACCAGCAAAAAAGGAAAGAGGAAAAAAGAAAAAAAGAAAAAAGAAAGTAAATGACAAATGGATGGCGCAACTTGTTAACCTGTGATAGATTGCGTTATATTTGGTGCGAGTTATTGGCTTGCGCTATTTTGAAGAGGCTTTTACAGTTCCGTTGGACTTTGTTTTACGCCAAACCTAGAGCTTTGGCGCACCGTTGGAGGTGGCCTAAAACAGGTTTTCATAAGACTGACTCTTAAAAGAAATTGTTTTTCAAAATATATACTCCCCCCGTCCCAACTCACTTGAGACTTATTTCCATTTTAGTCTGTCTCACTTTACCTGAGACTCTCCAAAATAACCATCTTTTTATTATTTTATATTCAAACTACCCCACCACTCATTTCCTCACCTTATTTTCAACCACTCAATTTATTCAACCAACACTACTATATACCACAATCATTCTCTCTCATCATTTTTTACCACACATTTTCTTTATTTTATTCTTTTTCCTTAGTTATTGCGCCCACCTCTTAGGTCTCAAGTGAGGTGGGACGGATATATACTCTCTCTGTTCCAAGTAAGTTGCACATTTTGTCATTTAGGGCATTTCATTTAAGTTGCAACAATCAAAAAAATGGAAGCTTTTTATTACTTTTATAACCCCCACTCATTCTCTCTCTTCTTCCCAACCACTCATTATTCTTCACTCATTCTCTTTCCTTCCCCACTAATTCTCTCTCTTCCTCACTACATTTCATTCTTAATATAATATTAGTATCCTTAATTTCTCAACTTCAAAATGAATGTTTCAACTTACTTGAAACGGAGGGAGTATATATATACTCCCTCCGTCCCAGCAGAAGTAAGACTAGAGGAGTGTGCACAATATTTAAGAAAAATTAGTATGTGTGTGATAGAAAATGAAGAGAGATAATGAGTGGGGTAAATAGTAGTGTTAGTTGAATAAATTGAGTGTTGGAAAATGAAGAGAGAATGACTGTGGTAAATAGTAGTGTTGGTTGAATAAATTGAGTGGTGGAAAATAAAGAGAGAAAATAAATGGGGTTGAAACATTTCCATTTTAGGTAGTCTCATTTTTTGTGGGACAAACCAAAAAGGAAAGAAGTCTCACTTCTGTTGGGACGGAGGGAGTATATATATATATAGGGTCGTGCTCTTGTGAGAACCATTTTATATGAGAACCGTGAGAACAAAAAATAACCATTAGATTAGAAAAAAATCAAGGGTCCAGATGTTAGATACATTGGATACACTTAGATACATTAGTTAATTTTCAAAAAACAATTGGATACATTAGTTTTTAACATAGTGTATCCAAGTGCAACATTTAGATACAATACTTATTAACCTATTGTATCCAAGTGTAATCGAATTTTTTGTAATGTATCTAAGTGTATCAATTGTATCTAACATGTGGACCCTTAAATTTTTTCTAATCTAATGGTTATGATTGGTTCTCACGGTTCTCACGATATTTAGGTTCTCATTTGAGCACCTACCTATATATATATATATATATATATATATATATATATATATATATATATATATTACCCTCTTGAGTGTCACATCTCTTAAAATAATCTTAAAAATAGAGATTTATTTAGGGACAAAGGGAACACTTTTTTATTTACCGAGACTCACTTGTCATACTTACAATATCAATCCACTACTATTCTCTATTTCACTATCTCATTTCTACCTCACCTTTTATACTCATAACATACTCTCTTCATCCATTTATGCTTTAAAAAATTCCCTCTTCAGTGTCACATATTTTATATTACTTCAAAATCTTAGAATTTTTTTATAGTACTTCTTTATTTAATTATTCAATAATTTTTACATGTCATACTCACAACAATTATCCATTAAATATTTTCTACACAATTTCTCTTTCCTACCCACTTTTTATACTCACAACACTCTATCTCACTTTTTAGAGTAGGTCTTGTGAAAAACGTGTTTTACCCTAAGGATAGAAAAAACGTGTTTTTTCAAAAAAAATGTCAGGGTTAATATCAAAAACTGCCAGGCTTGGCCACTGGCACTCATAAAACATACACTGGTACTTTCATAAGTGTCTGTGTTAGTGTTAAAAAGTGTCAGGCACATACGCTGTCACTTTTTTAGCACTGGCACTGGCAGTTATGTAAAGTGCCAGTGTCTATGTTAATATGTGACAGTGTAATATCACTGGCACTTCTTAAAACTAACACTGACAGCTAAGATAACTTCCAGTTTATTACAAAAATACCACCGCGTGCGTCGAAACAACTTCCAATTTATTACAAAAATGCCACCGCCTCATTTAAAAAACACGTTTTACCTAAGATTAGGGTAAAAACGCTTTTTTTACTAGTTTTTCACCACTTTTTATATTCTATAATAAAAACATTACTATCATTAATCTTTATGCCCATTTTTTTAAATAGAATGAAAAACATAATCTTCACGTCTAATTTCTTACAATATACTCCCTCCGTCTCAGCTCACTTGACACTTATTTTGATTTTGATCGGTTCCAGCTCACTTGACAATTCTCAAAATAACCTACTTTTTATAATTTTATATTTACTATATCCCACCACTCATTATCTCTCTTCATTTTTCACCACTCATTTATTCAACCAACACTACTATTTACCTCACTCATTCTTTCTCTTCATTTTCTACCACACATTTTCTTTATTTTATTATATTTCCTTAATTATTGTGCCCACCTCTTGGGTGGCAAGTGAGGTGAGACGGATGGAGTATTTTATATCTTTTTATTCTCGTGCACACTCGCTCAAAAAAATATGTACTAAATATTATGAGGTGGTCTCCCATGAGAACAAGGGGATCCGTCTCATATATGAAATGGGTCGACCCATTACCCATGGGGCATGACCCGCCATGTGGCAGCCTCCCAGAGGTCAATTTTATTTATTTTTTGGTTTTTTTTTGAGTTTTTATATTATTTTTTCGGCTTTTCAGCCGTTCACCAAAAGTAATAGTTATCATAACTTAATGTAATGACTGTATACATATAAAGTAACATTGTTCATAAGTAAACGTAACACCTGTTTTACAAAAACAAAAGCTCGTTTTACCCATTTTTTCAAATGTAATCCTAACTATAATTACATGTAACCCAAAAAATATCTAAATGTAATTATCATTTATACTGAAATGTAATAATGCTTTTGCAAAAATGTAAAATATTGTGTATTTTTATATAATTTTGAGAAAGAAAGTAACATTTGAAAAGTAACAACTCATATATATGAATGTAATTGTTTGTACAAGTAAATGTAACACTTTAATAAAAGAAATTATAACATATTTCTATAGATAATATAGCACTTTTACATATAACACTAATCATGTGTTTTTAGCTCTAAAAATGTAAATGGTTGAATTATTACTTTTTCTATACATATGTGTTACAATTATGTATAAACATTATTACATATAAGTAACACGTTCGCTACATTTTAGTTGTAATAAGTATTACTTTTGGCAAACGAAGAAAACATAGAAAAAAACACTGTTACTTTTCTGTATATATGTATTACTTTTATGTATACAAACTGTTACTTTATATGAATACAGTCATTACATTAAGTTATAGTAAATATTACCTTTGACAAACCGAAAAAAAACCAAAAAAAAAAAATATAAAAATTAAAAAAAAAGCAAAAATAAATAAATAAATAAATTAGCCTATGAGAGGCTGCCACGTGGCAGGGTCGATCCCTGGATCCTGGAGCCGGTTCAATGGGACGGGCGGATAAAAAGTCTCATAGATGAGACGAGTATGGCATGATGCAAGCAAGTTTTTGTCAAATATTATTATGAGGGGAGAGAATAACGTTATTTTAACATTTCAATTACTCCCTCCGTACCGAGTAAGAGTCTCACCCCTCATTTATACGCTTATTAATAAATATTGGATATGATGTGAATGTTGTGAGTGTAAAAGTAAAGTATGAGAGAGAATGAGTGAGAGAGAATAGTGAATTGATTGGCGTTGTGAGTATAAAAGTAAAATAGGAGAGAGAATGGGGGGTGAATAGTAAATATTTTTTGCCATTTTAGGAATGGGACTCTTACTCTGGGACGGACAAAATGGAAAATAGGACTCTTACTCTGAAACGGAGGAGTATTTTCTTCTTGTACTAAAAATAAATCCTCTTATAATTCAAATAGTAATGTGGTAGTATCAAGTAACACAGAAAGTTAAGTGAGAGGGAGACGTGTGATGATAAGGAGTTGCCGACAGTCGCTATCATAGCGCCGGTTTTCATCTCTACCTGCGCCCACACCACAACTCTGCTGGATTTGCCAATTCTACGTCGCAACTTACTCCATATTTGATCACATTTGATTGGCAATATAAGTAAATATTTATATGCTTTCGAAAAATAAAATAAAAAAAAAAATTATATTAGGGGTGTCAGTTAGGGATGGCCAAACCGAACCGGAACCGAAAAATCAGACCAGAACTGGACCGGAAAAAGCACGGAACCGGAGCAAACCGGTGAATAAACCGGAACCGCCATTCGCACGGGCCGGTTCAGGGTCACATATATGTCGAACCGGACCCGGACCGAAAATCCCTTGTTTTTCAATAATTTTAAAGGGGGGACCGGAACCGTACCGAACCAGAACCGGATTGTGCCAAACCGGAACCGGAACCGGGGTAAGTACGAGCCGGTTCAGGGTCACATATATGCCGAATCGGAACCGGCGGTTCCGAACCGGAACCGGGCCCGGAACCGGTTTTGGCCATCCCTAGTGTCGGTGGTTCGGTCCAGACCGTGGTTTGGGACCGGACCGAACCAAATCATACTGGTTGGTTCGGTTTTCAAGCACGAGTGGTTCAGTTCGGTCTCAAAATTAGGTAAACCGTATGGTTCGGTTTGGTTTGTGGTCGGACCCCTTTAGACCAAACCAGACCGAACCGAACCAAACCACAAGACCGAACCACCAGACCGAACCGTCAGACCACATATATTAGTCATATATTTGTATGTTAAGTAACATACACCTTTGAATACTAAAAAAAAAACTACATTACATTAGACAATTCTTAAATCTCGTTTTGCATCTTATCAATATTCATTTCATCACGTGTTATATTTATTGAGACACATAGTTAACAAAATTCTGCAGCGTGTTCACTTCATTCGGCTTCTTTATTCGTCAAATATTATTCTTCCTCCAAATTTTCTCTTTTCAACAAAGTCTAAACCATGATTTAAATCGTCATATGAACCTCGGTCTGAATGGTGGTTTGAATCACTATCTAAACCACGGTCTGAACCACAGTCTAAACCGTAGTCTAAACCACATTACCGAACCGCAGTCTGAACCAAACCGAACCAAACCACGGTGGTTTGGTTTGGTTCGGTTTGAATTTTTTTGTGGTTCGGTTCGGTCTGGAATTTTCCCAAACCGATGACTAGTGGTTCGGTCTTTAAAATTGCCGAGACCAAACCAACCGAACCATTTACACCCCTAATTTATATTAGTGTCAATAATTTTAATAAAAATTTACAAATTATTAATAATATTTTCTTAGGGATTTATTAATAGTTTTTTTGAAATATTCTAAAATGACTAAACTAATATTAATATTTATTCAAAATTTATTTAGGTTGACTAGCAAAAGTCATAGTCAGCGAAACCAAATGTGACAGATGAGGGAGAATTACTTTCGTGTCACTTGAGAGTTTTAGTCAACTTAATATCGTTTTGATGAAGATTTTATATAAAATTTGATAATCTTAATAAAAATTTAAAAAATATGATTGGGAGTGTTTTTTATGGTGAATAATTTTATAATTTTTATTAGGATTATCAAATTTTCTATAATGTCTTTGTCAAACGTTTATAAACCTTCTGACACTCTTATAAACTGCAAATGACATTCATAAAATGAACTGACGATACTTATCTCAAACTGGTTGTGCTAGTGCAAGTATTTTGTTGTGTCAGTTCATGTGTTTCCATCGCCAGTGAGAAAAAAATAAAAACATAAAATAAAATAAAATTTTAGGGTCTTTTAATGCAAGCGAGTATGTATTTTAGTATCGGTTCTAGTGTTTTTTATAGTCAGTTATAGTGTTTTTTACAGCTATTGAACATTTTAAAAGAATTTTTAAGGCCGAATAGAACTTTTGAGTTTTATAGCCAAATTTAAAAGTGATAGCTAGAATTTTTTATTAATGAAGTGTTAACACGTAGCTAGTGACAATGTATAGGATAACCAGTTGATGTGTTACAAAAGTCCAAATAGTGTATTGAGGAGTGCTAGATGGTGTTGACAAGTTTTGATTATTTACAAGAATGTTATAGCGCGTTTTTTTAAAAAAACATTTTTTTATCACTAAAAAATTGCGTTTTTCAGGAGACTAATAACCCATGAAAAAATGTTTAAAAAATTGATTCATATTTCTTATGCAAAAAACCTTTATAATGAAAAAAAGAATATGAACGACATGTACTAAACCGAGGTGTATTAAACTATGGTGCCGTATATGGGCCCAAGCCCAGTTACCAAGGGTCAAGACAGCCCACCGAGAGTCAATGTCGAGATGTAGCTCATAAACCGACTTGGTTAAAAGGGACCTATAAACTCTGGGCTCACACACCAAGAAGCCCAAATCAAGGGGCCCTAGATCTTATAAACCGACATACTTCAGTAGTCCATGGGTTGGGAACACCGGCGTTACCAAGGCCGAGATATCATAAGGCCTTATCCCTAGCTCGGTTTTTGTAACAAGCCGAAATAGATGATGGGCTAGCCCATTATCGGTATTACCATCCCTATATCAACGGGAGATCACTTACAGAGTTATATCACAACTCTAGCTCTGAGAATCCTTATCTAAACAAGGATACCTCTACTACAATACAACCAGGATATCATTCATATTTAGCGGGAGTCTATCTCCAAGGAATGCGAGTCCTAAATCAACAAGGGCTCCCTGGCTTTTCTAACAAGTCAGGACTCATTCACCCATGCCTATATAAACAAGTCCTCTACACAGGAAACAGGTAATGAACTCTTTTGGCTCAAAACTATAGTCAATTGATTTCTCTTCATTTCATACACAATCCGTATTCTTATTCTCACGCCGGAGGGCCTTCGCCGGTGAAGCCCCGGCGTAGTTTACGTTTGCTCATTGTGTGCAGATTCGAATGGGAAAGTTCTCATTGCTGGATTTATCCGAACCGCTAGACAAAGGCTGATCCGGTACGTTTTTGGCAGCATCAAAATATTTTTGTTGTCGTTTATTAAAAGTTGGGTGTTTTCTTTTTGGGTAAATCTTAGACCACTTCCATGACAAGAGATACTCCAATCTCGATAAAGTAATCAACATGCAAAACCACCTTTTAAAGACAACAATCTTATTGCTCACAACTTTGAATTTGTATTCAACTTTTTCCCAAAAGGGGCCAGGGACATTTCCATAATTGCTTGGTTATATTATTCTATATTAGAAGGTGGTAGACTGTCGATATAACCTTAAAAACTAACGCAAGAAAAAAAATAAAAAATAACAAATAAAAATAAAAATGAAAATGAAAATGAAAATGAAAGAGTTCTTTGTGGACATTGTATGACCAACAAACATCACAATCGTTTGAAAAGTTTCACCACTTTCCTCTCTCCATGCTCTTCCGAAAGGGTACATTTGCTTATATTGGCATTTTATAGTGGTGGCCAGATACAGGTACGGGTACAGGCACGAGTCAGATTCGTCGAGTTCAGGCCCAAGAAAAGAGGAGCTGAATCCAAACCGTGGTATGCACGAGTACGAGTCCACAAGTCGGACGGTTTCAGTTTCAGTTTCTTTTTCTTTGCAAATTTACAGAAACTGTTCAATATTTAACAACATTTTGTTAGTTTTCTAACAAAATCTATTTAACAAGTAACATTTTTTCATTAAATCAATAAAATGTTATATTTTTACCCGATTATGTTAGAAAACTAACAAATTTAGATAGGGTCCTCAAGGGTATGGGTGCGGATCCTATACGATTACGGTTCCACATGTCGGAACGGCCATGTCGCTGGTTTTAAAAAGAAGGAACCAAAATCAACCCGCCTCAAGCAAGGGTATGGGTAACGAGTCTTGTACGAGTCCTGGTTAGCCACCTCTAGCATTTTTATTTCATTTACTACTCCATCTTTATTAAAAAAAAAAATCACGAGTCTTGTACGAGTCCTGGTTAGCCACCTCTAGCATTTTTATTTCATTTACTACTCCATCTTTATTAAAAAAAAAAATTATCTCATTGTAAATCACAAACATTTTAACGATATTATTTTATTATTTTTGTATATTGATAAAATGCACTGATATTACTGTCCAATTTTAAATATGAGACAATTTCTCTGAAAGAAGCTAAAAAACTTGAGTGTGTTTGGAAGAAACTAGTTCCTTCATAAGTTATAAAAAGTTATGTTTTTAACTCTTAAACCCCAAACCTAAAACCCTAAACACTAAACCCTATAAAACATGACTTTTTATAACTTATGGAGAAACTAGTTTCCCCCAAAATTTTCTTAAAATTTTTTGGTTCTTATTAAAGTTGGTTATAATGCAATACTTCTTTTGACTAATTTAATACAATATCCATTTGGTTTTGACTAGTTATTGATGGTGGAATTGTATGGTGGGTATTAGAGGGATGTATTGTTTTTATTTTGTACATATTGGTTATTATTTAATAGAGTAAATGGTATATTGGACAAATTAAAAATGTTACATTAATCATTATTCCTTTTTCTCTAATGCCCTTGTTTTACTCCACCATCCCTATCCCTATATTATGCCCAAAATTTATTTTAGGTTATATTTGAAAAAAAAGTTACTTTGTATACAATTAAATGCGAAGATTATATATATTCTTCTAAGCTTCTTTGCAAGTATAAAGAGACTAGTGAAAAAAATTGGTAAAAATTATTTAGGGATAAAGTTTTTTTCAGAACAAACATTTATTTTGAGATTTTTTTTTTAATGTACATTCATTTAAAATCAGAGAGTATTATTTATGTTTGCAATAGTTTTTCAGCTAACAAAAAGGCAGACTTGTTTATATTAATTATTTTGGCTAAAGTAGATTTTGGAGAAACCAAAATATCAAAGAAAAATTACAATGTGGATTGATAGCTAATGTTAATGATTAGCGGAAAATACGATTAGCTAACACACGAAAATTTTAAGGTTTCATGACTGCAGTCATTAATCAATCATAATCACGACTTGTAGTAATATATGAGGAATTATGAATTTATGATTCAAGACTAATCTGCTGCTCAATATTGTACTCCCTCCGTCCCATACTTATTTCTATTAAATTAAAATATACGGAGATTAAAAAAAATGTTGAAATAGTAAATATTGTGAGGGTAGGAGAGAAAATAAGTTAGTGGATAGGAAAAAGAAAAGTAAACATTTTGGGTAAGTAAATAAGTATGAAATGCCCAAAATGAAAATAAGTAGCGATAAAATACGGAACGGAAGTGTAGGTACCGCGACCACCACCACCACTTTCCCACATTAGTATGATATTGTCCGCTTTGGGCCCAGCCCGCACGGATTAGTTTTTGGGCATCCCCAAAAGGCCTCATACTAATGAAGTGGGTGGGTGCTCTTATATACCTTGTAATTGTTTCCTTAATTGCCGATATGGGACTTTGGGTTGCCACCCAACAATCCTCCCCTCAAACCAAGGACCACACCGCTATGGCCCGCAGTGTTTCCTCTGGCCCATATCGGCGAAAGCTTGTACCAACCGCCCGCGAAACACCATCGCCCTCGATTGCAAGACTCGATTCGCTATGTCGCACAAGGGGAACCCCACCATCTAAAGCACACACACGGTCCACCCGGTCGGGCTCATCCGAACCATGGCTCTGATACCACTTGTAGGGACCGCGACCACCACCACCACTTTCCCACATTAGTATGATATTGTCCGCTTTGGGCTCAGCCCGCACGGATTTGTTTTTGGGCATCCCCAAAATGCCTCATACTAATGAAGTGGGTGGGTGCTCTTATATACCTTGCAATTGTTTCCTTAATTGCCGATGTGGGACTTTGGGTTGCCACCCAACAGGAAGCAGTATTCCTTTTCTTTGTTTCTATTGGATAATGATATTTAATATCCTGTGAATGAAAAGAGGAAATGGTTGTACGTTTTCTTCCTATGTTTAGGACAAAGGAGTTTAATATACTCCCTCCGACCCATTTAAAGCTTCACTTATTACTCAAATAGATGTCTCGTTGATTGCTTCACATTTCCTAAAATTGTTATAAATTTAGTCTCACTTGTCATCCCACTCACTTTTTCCTCTCACATACTCCCTCCGTCCCTATTTACCTTACAAAAATTGCCATTTTGGGTGTCCCCATTTACTTTACAAAATCCCAAAAAGGAAAGTTTTTATTACTTTTTAAATAGTAGGACCCACTTGTCATACTCACAACAACTATCCACTTACTTTTCTCTACCCCACTTTCTCTCTCCCACTCAACTATCTACACTCACAACACATCAACTTTACAATCATTTTTTTAATTTTTGTGCAAAACCTCATTTTTGTAATGTAAATGGGGACGGAGGGAGTACATAAATTGTGATCCCCACTTATCATACCCACTAACTTTTCCACCCCACACATTTAAACTATGGGTCCCACTTGTTATACTCACTCACTTCTTCTCTCTCATAACTCATTTTCCACTCATTATTTTTCTTAATTCTTGTGCACTCTCAAAATAGTGAAGCTTCTACCGGGACGGAGGGAGTATTTGCTAATAATTCCACTAATAGTTGATTTGATGTGAGTGAAAGTAGAAGCACTCAAGCACCCAATTTATTTATTAATTTTACTTTTAGCTTTTACCCAATCCGTTCCTGTTTAAGGTTTTTAGTTTGATTTTACACGTTTATTAAGAAACTAAGATAAATTTGAGTCAACAATAGTAGTGTGTGAATGATATAATTGTCTATTCATAAAATAAGTGGGTGAAAAGTAGATGGGTGAGTGATAGTTTTTTTGTAATATATGAACTTTATGAAGACAGGATTATCCAAAACACTATTCATACTTTTTCATTTAAGGAATAAAGCAACTAACAACCTTAAATTTGGACATACCAAAAAGGGAAATAACAACCTTAAACTGGAACGAAGGGAGTAGCTTTTTGAGACCAACAAATTGTGCAACTACAATAACATCAGATACTAAGGGAATCATCAAGTTATTGTCGAATTAACAAGATTAATTATCAAGAATATTAGCTAAAAACCAAAATTAGGAGAAAATAGAGATGGAGAGTGGAGCCTACATTCAACTTACCGCACATGATAGATAAATGTTCTCTTTCGCTTTAGTTGTACCATAAACAAAAATAGTGCAACTTTATAATACTCCCTCCGTCCCAGCTCAATGTGCACACTTACCTTTTAAGTGGGTGTCGTTGATATGTGCACAATCCAAAAAAAGAAAGTTTTTTATTATTTTTATATTACATAACCCCCACTAACTTAACATTAAGTAAGTAACTAACATGATTTATTAACCTAATCAATGAGCCCAAATTTCACCAGCCCAAATTTAATCAGCCTAACCCATTAATCAAATTAACAAAAAAAAAAACCAGTTCAGTCCATCTTAAAAAACCGACCCAATAATTATTTGATCCCTAAGTTCATCTCTCTCTCTCTTAGAACAAGATCTAGGGTTTTCCGTCTCTCTCTTTCTGCGTTAGAGAGGCGGCACAAACCCTACCCTCTCTCTCTCTTCATCACTTGTCAATTTCACTGTAATTGGCCTCATCAACTCTTCTACTATACAAATTGACCCATAAATTCATGGATTTCCTGTCGAAATTGAAAGACAATGTTCAATTCGCGTCGGAAATTGAAGCTGGGTCTTACCAGGGTTCTGTTGAATGTCCTATGTCCGATGTACACTACTAGAAAAACGCGTTTTACCCACGGAAAATTCCGTGGGTAAATCACCATTTCCGTCAGTAAGTAAAGCTTACCGACGGAATTCGTCCGTCGGAATTCCGTGGGTAAATTATTGTTGGTAATACCCACGGAAATTTCCGTAAGTATTACCCACGGAAATTCCGTGGGAAACACAAAATAAACCGTGGGTAAATATTCCGTCGGAAAACATGTCTCCGGTGACCGGCCGGACTTACCGGACTTTACTGACGGAAATTTCAGTAAGTATTATCCACGGAATATTCCATGGGTAATTTTATTTAATATTAAAAAAATATGTTTAATTATTTAAATTAATTATTATCATTTAAGCATATTTATAAATTATTTTATGAACTGAATAATAAAATTAATTATAATGTAAATAACTTTAACTAATAAATAGTTTGAAAGAGTACATAGTATAAAACAAATGAAATTAGATCAGTTTATAATAAAATATGTCAAAATACATCAATTCAAAATGTCAAATACAACTACTAAAAGATAGTATATCAATTAAAAAATAGGAATTCTCCACTTATTTACATTGTATTCTCTATCCTTGCAATTTTAATGACATACGTATAAATTTTGTTACAATTTAAAATACATCAATTTCATCTTCTTCTCCGCAACATTGCCAGTGACTCGCCTTCCTCGTCCAAATTTCCAACTTGCAGACCCGAAAACTCCGGCCACTCTCAGACCGTATTCTCCGGTTGAAACTCTATGGCCAGTGATTTCTTCTACTATTTCGACTGCCCTTTAATCGTATTGTATGGTAATCCGGCAAATTTATAACAAGGTGGGTTGAAGCATATTCAAATCTGAGTTTCTTAAGAGGGTAGAGAAGAAGTTGAAGAGTGGGTTAAATGGTGGATGGCGGTGATGAGGTAGACATGGCGGACGGTAAAGACCGGGGGAGGGAGGAGATAGGCGGCTGGTGGTGGTGGGTTGAAACATTAGATGCATGAGAGAGACGGTTTTAGAGAGGGGAAGGGAGACGGTTTCAAAGAAGGGGTGGTGTGGTGGCGGCGGGATAGGAGAAGGGGGGTGGCGGCTGAAAAAAGATGAAGAAAACATAGAGAGAATTAGGGTTTGGGAAGGGAGGATTCACTGATGCAATGAGAGGAGAGAGATAAGGTTTGCTGGATTTATGGGTTAAGAGAGAGGTAAGGTTTGTTTGGTGAATTATTAACCATTAGATTATTTCCATTTCATGTATCTAATGGTCAGGATTTGTTTAGTTTTTGATCCATGTGATATTTGAGATCCAATAGAATAATGCCACATCACATGCTAGCTTTTATGTTTTACACCAAATTTTAGTTAAGATATTATGCCTAATATCATTAATAATTTTCTTATTATATAATTTGTAATAATATTTAATAATAGTACTAATAATATTTCTGACATTAATTGGTCAACTATTATTTTTGGATAACTAATGATAATTATTATAGTAGTTAGTAATAATAATACTAGCAATTAAGTATTTATTTTGTGTTGGGTGTATTGTGAACTATTGGATTGAATAACGTACTCCCTCTATTTCAAAATATATGACGTTTTAGACTTTTTTATATATAATAAAAATGCAATTATTACATATAAAAATGACTTAAGTACCCCTAAAAGAATCCAGCTACCTAGATAGTTAAATGATTAAACAAAAGATAGTTTACAATTAATGAATGAGGGTATAATAGAAAAACAAGAGCAAAATTAATGTAATTTGAAACGGAGGGAGTGATGATGATAATTAGATATTTAATATTACAAACGCCACCAATTACCACCACCGGGCCACATACCACCAATCAACCACACCACCACTCCTCCACTATTGTCATCACCATTTCACCGCCTCCATCATTGCTTTCACCACCGTTACAACACCTATTACTAACCATCACCTCACCACCATATCCCACTACCACGCTATCAATAAAGCGTCACCAACTCGATGACACTATAGACATCATATACCATACCATATGCTATATAACATCCCGTACCCATATATCATATACATCATATACCCATACCCTTAATCGTATATATATATATATATATATATATATATATATATATATACCCTATATGAATTCAAATAACTTTATACTTTACAAAATTAATATTTGATATCCGCCCATACTCCCTCCGTCCCAGCAAAAGTAGGACTTCTTTCCCTTTTAGGTCGTCCCAGAACAATTGAGACTGCCCAAAATAGAAATGTTTTAATATATTTATATTCAAACAACCCCACCATTTAACCCCACTCATTCTCTCTCTTCATTTTTCACCACTCATTTTATTCAACCAACACTACTATTTACCCCACTCATTCTCTCTCTTCATTTTCTACCACACATTCACTACTTTCTCTTAATTATTCTGCCCACTCCTCTAATCTTACTTGTGCTGGGACAGAGGGAATGATGATGATAATTAGATATTTAATATTACAAACGTCACCAATTACCACCACCGGGGCCACATACCACCAATCAACCACCACCACTCCTCCACTATTGTCATCACCATTTCACCGCCTTCATCATACTCCACGGAATTTAAATTTACTTAGTTTGACTTTAACTTTCCGTAAGTAAGCTTAGTTTGACTTTGACCAGACATAATATGTTCAATTTTAAAGATTACCCACGAAATTTAAAGTTACTCACGGAAATTTCCGTCAGTATTACTTACGGAAATTTCCGTAAGTAATACTTACGGAAATTTCCGTGAGTAACTTTAAATTCCGTGGGTAATCTTTAAAATTGAACATAGTATGTCTGGTCAAAGTCAAACTAAGCTTACTTACGGAAATTTCCGTTAGTATTACTTACCGAAATTTCCGTAAGTAATACTGACGGAAATTTCCGTAAGTAAATTTAAATTCCGTGGGTAATCTTTAATTTTGAAAATTTGAGGTTCCCGCTCTGACAAAAGCTGATTTCCGTCGGTAAACAATTTAAATCCGTGACTAATACCGACGGAATTATTCCGTGGGTAAATTTCCGTGGGTAAAACGCGTGTTTCTAGTAGTGGTAATCGATTCCATCGATTCAAGGGAAGAGGACACGGTCGTTCCGGAGACGGAGTTCACGGATTTGGGGGAAATCGGGGTTGGGTCTCATCATGGCGCCGCCGTTGGATGTCCTATGTCCGATGTAATCGATTCCATCGATTCAACGAAGAGGACACGGTCGTTCCGGAGACGGAGTTCACGAATTTGGAGGAAATCGGAGTAGGGTCTCATCAAAGCGCCGCCGTTGAATGTCCTATGTCCGATGAAATCGACTCCATTGATTCAACGGAAGGAGACACGGTGGTACCGGAGACCGAACTGCCGGATTTTCGGTAAGTCTGTGACTATAGAAACTCCATCTGATTTTCTTAAAAGGGAAAGGCATACAAACTTTGTTAAGGAGATTAAACACTGGAGGGAATGCCAATGTTTGGATTCAGATAATATCAGACTTGTGTTAACTGCTTCCCGCTTAAAACATTGGTGGGATTTTGAATTTTGGTGGGATCATTACCTTGCTAATCTCAGAGTTGATTATTTTCATTATCTTTAATTTTCCTCCACTCACAATACTTTTGAATATAAATACTATCTCTTTAAATATTGTGCCAAACAGTAAATATGCACATTGAGTTGGGACGAAGGGAGTACTATATATAATCTATTTCTCATTCCGTTTAAAAATAAATGTCACACGTTTGATGTTTTGGTCAACTTTGTTAAATGTATCCAAAAGTTTTATCGATAAATTAATTATCTACATGAATTTATTTTTCTCTTTGAAAGAGTCTGCATGAACTTCTAAAAATATACTCCCTCCGTCCCAGCACTCCCAGCACAAGTATGACTTATTTCCTTTTTAGGCCGTCCCAGAACAATTGAGATTGTCTAAAATGGAAATGTTTTAATATATTTATATTCAACCAACTCCACCATTTAACCCAACTCATTCTCTCTCTTCATTTTTCACCACTCATTTTATTCAACCAACACAACTATTTACCCCACTCATTCTCTCTCTTCATTTTCTACCACACATTCACTACTTTCTCTTAATTATTGTGCCCACTCATCTAGTCCTACTTGTGCTGGGACGGAGGGAGTATTTGGATTCTCTATTAAAATTTCACCATCAACAAGTCCCACAAGTTCATTAGAATTAGGGATGACCAACGCCGTTCCGGTTCGCCATTTATGTGAACCTTAACCGGTCCTTGGTTACACCGGTTCCGGTCATCACAATCCGGTTCCGGTACGGTTCCGGTTCGGTTCTACACTATATTTTTTTTTTTTTTTTTTTATCATACAATAATGAATAAACAGGTTAAAATTTATTGAAAAACAAGGGATTTTATTTATTTATCATACAATAATGAATAAACATGTTAAAATTTATTGAAAAACAAGGGAATTTTTTTTTAATGGAAACGCCAGTCCGGTTCCGGTTCCGGTTCGCCATTTATGTGAACCTTAACCGGCCATTGGTTACACCGGTTCCGGTTACTCCGGTTCCGGTTAACTCGCCGGTTCGCTCCGGTTCCAGGCTTCTCCGGTCCGGTTTTCTGGTTCCGGACCGGTTTGGTCATCCCTAATTAGAATAATAAAATTTGAGTAATTGCTCATAATTAAATCAAGTTTAAAAAATAAAACATATGACATTTATTATGGAACGTATGAAGTAACAAATAAGACAATCATTTCAAAAGCTGTCAAAGAGCTTAAGCCCAAACAGCATTAGATATATTTTTAATATGAAAAATTAAGAGTTCAATCTCCACTTTTGGTAGATTTTAACTCTCCAAGTGTCACTTGAAAATGATTAAATTATTAAATTATAAAAAACCCATTCTCATTATAAACAAAGAATCATTTTAAAAGCTGATATAGTCCCGCGCAGTGTAGTCCTGCGCAGTACCTAACAGTCTTGCTTGGAAACCTCAAACTAAGTCACTACCCCTATCTTCTAAGCCTATACTATTAAGTGGAGTTAGCTAAAAAATGAAGTTATAAAACTTTATACTAAAGTCCATAAAATAACCGTACGTGATGGTATCAATCATTCTAACAAGTTTAGAAGGGTTAAAAAATATGCATACCCAACACATAGCCAATAGGTTGTTGGTGAACCACGTTAAATCTTTTCTGCAATCTTGTTATGTCTGATTTACTAACAAACTTTATAACAATTACCAAATCTATCCTTATAAATTATCTCTCTCATACTTGGCTTCAGTTAGTAAATACAATTACAAGGTCTAACGCAATGATAAAAGTAAAATTTTAATGGCATTAGACTCCAAAAAAATAAATTGGGATGTAATATTAATGATTTCATCCTTAAATATTACAATTACTTTTATTTTATTTTATTTTATTTTTTATTTTTTATGTTTTTGTCTCATAAATTGCCTAACGGCTATAAAGGCAAACCAAACTGGGGACTCAGCCATTAGGGCATCTCCAATGGACACCAAATTCTACACTAAAACACTAAAAAAGCCACTATTCACTTCTCCAATGGACACTATATTTTACACCAAATTTGGTGTAAATGAATAGTGTTACACCAAATTTGGTGTAACACTATTCATTTACACCAAATTTGGTGTAATAGTTTCACTTGTCACATTTACTCCCTCTAAATTCAAAAAACTCACACATTGTAAATTATGTTAATTAACTTATATGTTAATAAATTATATAATATATTTTACTTAAATATTTAGTAATCTTTTAAATTTAAAATATTGGTTTAAGATAATTATATCATCTCAATTAAAAGAGAGGGGTTTATATGTAAAATCATAGACTTCAAGTATTGTTTGTGTAACAATGAGAGTTAGTGGAAAAATGAGGTGGATAGAGAATATTCCTTTTTAGTGTGAAAAATAGTGTGATACATTGGAGGAGATTTTTTTTTAGTGTAACATTTGGTGTAAAAGATACACCAAATTTGGTGTTCTCCATTGGAGATGCCCTTATACGTCTAGTCGCTCGCCCATACGTTGCTTTTTGGCTCAAAATATACAAGTTAATAAGAAAATAAATGTAACATCTCCATTTATATGAAAACACAATCTTAGATTTTTATTTTAAGAAAAAAGATTAAATGAAGTTTTGAGTGTTTAAAATTGCGACATAATTTTGTTTTGGGGGAAACTAGTTTCTCCATAAGTTATTAAAAGACTTGTTTATATAGGGTTTAAGGTTTAGGGTTTAGAGTTTAAGGGTAATATTAAAAAGTGGACTTTTTATAAATTATGGAGAAACTAATTTCCCCCAAAACTCACTCAAATTGCGAGTATAACAGTTAAAACCGTCAATTTATTAACTGGTTTTTTAAGTCGTAACAGGGATTAGATTATAAAACTGTCTGTTTATCAATAGAAAAGTATTACGAGCCAATGTTATTACCTTGTAAGCTCTTTTTTTTAGCTATTAATTAACTGTGAATTTTTAAAGCACTAAAAACCTCATTTTTGGTAACGTTAGGATTTTTTTTTCATACTTCTTACTCTTTATTGAATGTATGAAAAATAAAATAAAAATGATGTGTTAGTTAATTACTACTCCCTCCGTCCCAAAATGATCTTCTCATTTAGTAATATAAATCCTTATCCATAAGACTCTTTCTACTATATGGCTGAAGGAATCATATCAGTTTAATTAGTTATTTTTATAATCATTATTTAATAAATTACTTAATCATTGCTAAATTATTGTATATTCTGTCGGCTTATATTAAAGGATTATCATGCATTTTTCTCGTATTTTAATGTAATTTTTATTGACCAAGTTGGTCAGCAAGATACCAGCATTGGTCAATGGGTAGAGTACATTTATCACGTGCAGTCAATTAACATTACTTAATCACCTTTGCAAACCCTAATCAGTTTTTAATTCCAATTAAAAATGTCTGAAACTAGTTGATAACCCTACTTGAAAGATAATGTTTAATTGGCAACGGTAGAAATTATAATGGTATCTATCACATGCCACCTAATTGCCACATTACCAAAAGACCAACTTTTTTTTTCTTCATGTTTTCTTCACAATGGCTGGTACCTATTCTGGATTCTTAAAAAGAAAAATAAAAAGAAAGGAACGCAAGAAGACAAGCAATAATAGAGTGAAAAGGAGAGAAAGGGAGTTGCAATTAGAGCAGACCCCACAAAAAAAATGGTTTCGGTAAATAGAAGCGATTTCTTTGTCTGGGGTATCGACACCATACTCCACAATGGGAAGCAAATTTTTTTGGGGATCGATCCCATGATTTTTCCACCATTGTGGATGCCCTAACTGTAGCTATATCCCACCTAATCCATACACCATAAAATAAATAAATATAGGAAGGAAGAGGCATATTACTCTTTCCCCATTCACAATATTTGTCATTTTATCTTTGCACATTTTTTTCTAAAATATAGAGTGGAATGCCCAGACTATTATTTTTTTGGGTGTTGCTGTTCATGCCCGTAAAATTTCCTAATATACTTGTATTTGTGTTTTTTTTCCCCCCGAAATGAAGTAATGCATTAATTAAGTGCAAAGAGTACAAAGTTGAAGATGGCCATCCACAAAGATCGGTGGCTCATCCCATATACTCCCTCCGACCCTATTTACCTTACAAAAATGAGGCTTTGCACAAAAATTAAGAAAATGATTGTAAAGTTGATGTGTTGTGAGTGTAGATAGTTGAGTGGGAGAGAGAAAGTGGGTAGAGAAAAGTAAGTGGATAGTTGTTGTGAGTATGACAAGTGGGTCCTACTATTTAAAAAATGTTTAAAAGTTTCCTTTTTGGGATTTTATAATGTAAATAGGGACACCAAAAATGGCAATTTTTGTAAGGTAAATAGGGACGGAGGGAGTAGTACGCACCACAATGGCAATTACAAATACATAAGAAATGTAAGAAGAGAAATGACAAAAGACGGTGTTCGTGCATAAAGTTATTCCACCTTGTACCTCTCGTAGCAATACCCTGGAACGCACAGATGCCTCTCCAAGCGTAGCTTGGACACTGCCATATATCGGCATTCACAAATCCCCTACCGGAAAATATTTAGCGTTGAAAATACAATGATTTAATGCCTCTGGGTTAGCATTAAATCGCCAACCATACTTTCCAAGCCATGCTATCATCCTTCACTTATAATTCCATAATGATTTTCGGAAAACACACGAAAAAAAAACAAGGCTCCCACGACGGAGAGAATGCAAAGGCTCTCACAAAAGAGAGAATACAATAAATCAAACACCATTCCAATAATGTTCTTCTTCACTTATTCAAAATTTAAAATGAAAAAACTGAAAAGAAAAAAACAGAAAACAACCAGATCTGGAAGTAGATTTAGAAAGAGAGATCTCTGTCTAAATCTAAATTCAAATCTGAATTACAAAGAAGATTTAATAAAAAAAAAACTTACAAATCAATGGAAGAAAAGGTAAAAGTGCATTGATAATAAAAAAAACAGAAAACAACCAGATCTGGAAGTAGATTTTAAAATAATAGTTTTCCTTAATCCCCGTGTCAGGACCAATTGTCCTAAGTCGAGCGGGACGGAGGGAGTATAATTAATGCATGTTAAGAAGACCCATTTGCCCCTAAATAATTCAACTTTCTTAGGTGATTAAATGCTTGCACGAGAGATACTTTCACCATCATTAATAAGGGTATAATTGAGACAAAAAGGTAAAAGTGCATTGATAATAATAAAACGACAAATATTTTGAAACAATTTTTTACACCTAAAGCGACAGATAATTTGAAACGGAGAGAGTATCATGCTATATTTCCAAAATGAAAGAAATACTTTAATAGGAGTGAAAGAAATTAAATATAAAATTATTCATTCCGTCTCAAACTTATGATTACTAATAGTTAAATTTAATTGAATTTTAACTAATATTTTATGTTAAACTATTAATTTTTATAAAAAAATAAAAATAATTATTAAATCACTAATAAAAATATTATTAACAACCATTTTTAACTTTTTATTAAAAACATAATTTAATATAAAATATTAATTAAAATACAAATAAATTTAACCAAAACTAACCATAGATATAAATTTAGGACTGAGTGAGTAATCGAATGGGTATGGGTCCCTATTGCAGAGCATTAAAAGTGATTTGATTTCTCCTACTTATGTATAAATCATTGAGAAATCTTGGTTTCTCGTTTTTGTTTGATACCGACCAAATACTATTATCTTATCAAAATTAAGATGAAAAACATCAATATTGGAGCCATTAGAGCATACTTCAACACCATTCTAAAATTCTAAAATAAAGCATCTTTGATCCATTTTTTTAACATTGTTTTATTATAGAGCAACTCTCTCTTACTTCAAATTTAGCGCTAGAGATAGTGTTGCGCTATCCTCTTTTTTCTTCTTCTTCATTATAAACATTTGTTATATATACATACATATATATATATATATATATATATATATATATATGGTCTTGCTCCTATGAGAACCTTAAGTGTGTGAGAACCATGAGAACCACTTATAGCTTTTGGATTAGAAATAAACCAACGGTGCAGATTAGAGAGGAAGAAAAAAAAAACGGTGGCAATTTTGAAATTATAGGCGACGTGAGGGCATAATGGTCGTATCGCTTAAAAAACACAAACGCGCGCGCCGAAGTCTGGAAAGGCGAGATCTATAGATACAAAAGGTATTTCCTAGTGTATCCAATGTTCACATGGATACATTTAGGCAAAACTAGTGTATCCAATGTTCACTTGGATACATTATTTGGATAGATTAGGTCAAAACTAAATGTATCCAATGTTCACTTGGATACAGTTAGGAAAAACTAATGTATCTAATAGTTCACTTGGATAATTCATTGGATACATTACTTGGACAGATTAGGTCAAAACTAAATGTATCCAATGTTCACTTTGATACATTTAGGCAAAAACTAATGTATCCAATAAAATGAAACATGATACTATGTTCCAGTTATAGGATACACAAACCATTGCTCTTAGTGTATCTAACGACTTATTACAAAAATGCCACCGCATAGCCACAATATAAGAGCATAACGATACATTACCTGTTCTGCCCTTGAAGTTCCGACTTATTTAAAAAATGCCACCGCGTCATCCACCCTCCCAAGCCGATCTGCGCCGTCCCTTTTCTTCTAATCCAACGGCTGCTGTTGGTTCTCATGGTTCTCACACACTTATGGTTCTCATTTGAGCACCTACCTACCTAGGGTCGCGCTCCTATGAGAACCATTTTATATGAGAACCGTGAGAATCAATCATAACCATTAGATTAGAAAAAAAAAATCAATGGTCCAGTTGTAAGATACATTGGATACACTTGGATACATTAGTTAATTTTCGAAAAACAATTGGATACATTAGTTTTTAACATAGTGTATCCAAGTGCAACACTTAGATATAATACTTATTAACCTATTGTATCCAAGTGTAATATTGAATTTTTTGTAATGTATCTAAGTGTATCAATTGTATCTAACATATGGACTCTTGATTTTTTTTCTAATCTAATGGTTATGATTGGTTCTCACGATATTTAGGTTCTCATTTGAGCACCTACCTATATATATATATGAAAATATTTTACAATATAAAATATGTACAACTTACATTTATATATGTGAAATAACAATGATTACTTTTAAAATATATATATTTTTTATAAGATTTGAAACAAAATGTTGGAATGTTGGTGTGAAAATTAAACCATTACAAAAAATAATGCAAATTTTGCACTAAACTGATGGGATGGTCGTACAATTTTTGGAATGTCAAAAGATATATTTTTGGGGTGTACGTGGATAGTAAAATCTTGTAAAAAATGTTAAAATCAAAATTTAATCAAATTAGAATTAGGATATGTGAACATTAAAACCGAAATTTAATCAAATTTGTACTTGAATGATTCAGGATGTCAAAATTATCTTCTGCTTTCTTATTAATAGACATTTTAACCATGGAATAAAAAAGAGTTCAATAATTGGAGATGTAAAAGAGAAGACAAACTTAGTTGCAGTGTTGCAGATGAAGGGATTGGGGTCGTCTTCTTTTTTAAAGAGCTAAGCTAGCATTGAAATATGTTAACAGCTATACCATGGGGACACACATTCTGATTTGATTTCTCGTACCTTTACTTTTTCCATATCACTTACAATATCTATATACTCTCTCCGTCTCACACTTATTGTTATGAGTTTAAGGCGATTAAAAATTAATTATTTTAGATAAATAGCATTAATTATGGAACACCCAAAACATAAATGAGTAGCGATAAATTTGGGATGAAGAGAGTATGTAATTGCATTGACGGACTCTTAAACTTATGAAAGAGGGAAAATTTATTTTATTAGTGTAAAGGAACAAGAAAAAAATTTAGTATATATATATTTTTTACTGAAAAAAAAAGTAAAGTCTAATTTATTACATTACCACTAATTAAATTTACAGAAATTGTACTCGTAAAAAAAAACATTGACGAACGGGGGCCGCGACCCCTTAACTAGGTCCGCCAGTGTGTAATTGAACGAGTATCAATATAAAGTTTTCCCCAAGCATTGTCAATTATTTGGTGTCTTCAAAGTGTCAACTATTTCTTCTAGGCTTTAACTTTTATTTTTGCCTTACTTCTTTTCATTTACTACTTCATGATGTGATGATTCATGTTAGCCGATTACAAATTATTTTGAAAATAAAGTTTTTTTTTTTTGTTGTTCTTATTCTTAAACATTTGATGATTCAGTAATAATCTTTTTAAATTTACTATGATAAATAAATTCACCCTTGAAAGATTTGTAACTAAGATAAATCAGACAAGTCAGAAATAAAAAGACTTAAAGTAATTGAAAAATAAATTTTATAGTAGATCGATGTGGGCATTTATTAATGAACATTCAGACAAACACAACGGATTTAAACATTTAGGAGTAGGGAAATATTTTCCTAAAAAGGAATTCATAGCCTCGAGTATCTCCAACAAAACCTCTTGGTGCTGGAGAAGCATTTCCTGGGGAAAAGACCTTCTATTTTCCCATTTAATTTGGTCTGTCAGAAATGGAAAGAAAATTTAGGCCTTCTCAGACTCTTGGATCCCCATAACCCCTATACCCCCCCCAAATAACTTTGTGAATAGTCTTCCTAATCTCCTTGTCTCTGATCTTATCCAACCTGTGACAAAATTATGGCGAACCCCTTTGGTTAAATCACTATTCCCACCTCACATCACTGATTCTATCCTCTCCATCCACATTCCTAGAACTGGGGAAGATAAACTCATCTGGAACCTCTAAAAAAATGGTACATACACAGTCAAAACTGGTTACTTTGTTTCCTTGTCGACGCACAAAGACACTGAGCAACTCATCCTGAACAGTTCAAATACCAATTTTTCAAAAGCCTGGAAAACTCTCTGGAATTTTCCCTTAGAGCCGAAAAAATCAAATTCTTTGCCTGGAGAGCGTTCTCTCATATCCTCCCCACTCAAAAAGCTCTAGCCTATAGAAAATGTACCAATCTATCAGTATGCAACCGATGTGGATCCTTCGAAGAAAATGAAATTCACCTTTTTCTCTCTTGCCATCTAGCACAAATTACCTGGAACCTTTCACAAATAAAAATTCTTTCTTCCCTAACTCTTGTTTCCAATCAATCCTTACTTTCTTGGTTTTCTTCTTGGATCTTAAACCAACCCGCTGAAGATGACATATGTTTTGCTATTCTAGCTTTTTGGAAAATTTGGAAAAACCGAAACGATATTATGTTTAATTTTGCAAACCCTTCTATAGACAACATACTAACCCTAGCCTCCATAAACCTTCAAAAAAAATAAGAAACAGTAAACCCATAAAAACCTCAACCCCGCAATACCAAAACACTCTCCCCATCTCTGGAACAAACCCGAGTCTTAATTCATTGAATGGAAGAACTTTTGAGGAATATCTAATAAACTCAAACTTGGTACTACACAAATTCTGATCGCTGATGGATCATGGAAGAAGAATGCAAGATGAGCCGGTCTAGGATGGGAACTCTGGGATCCAATAAACGAACGTCTTGCATTTGGTAGCATTTCATGTAAGACTGCCACCCCCTTCAGACCGAAATCCTTGCCATATGGAAAGACCTAGAATGGGCAGTCCACAACAACTACACCGACATCATCATCCTCACGAATTCGACACAAGCCCGAGACTACATCAAATATCCAACAAATCGAGACATCGACCTTGAAGCTATCATTTCAGACATCACTCTTTTGTTGAACAATTGTAATAGGTTTAGTATTATTAAAGTCGATAGGACAGTTGTTAAATTTACGCATATAAATGCTAATTATGCTAGAAATTTGTACCAACACTTTATCGAACTTGAGTCGACTTTCTTAATAAAATAAGTAGGTAATTTTGTCAAAAAAAAAAAAAAAAAAAAAAACACTTTTTGATGAGTCTCACCGCTAAAAAATCTATACTTATAGTATTTAAAAGTTGGTGAAACCGACCATAGGAATGACACATAAGCCACAAATGAGTTTATCTTGATTTAGAGGATGCCATGTAATATTACCTTTGCAATCATGGAGGCTTTTGGAATTCTCCTTCATATGTTAAAATAAGAGGTAATAACCATAGATATGTAAGTGGATAATTCATATACAACAAGAATATAAATAGGTACATATTGAATCATTTTATCTTTATAGTGATTCTATAAGAAGAGAATGATATCTAATAGAACATACTCCATCTGTCCCACTCGAATTAAAATTTTTGGACAACCTAATTATACTTTGACCAATAATTTGAAGAAAAAAATAATGCTAATAAAAGTTAATTTTTTTTTATTGTATTACAGTTACTAATAAATTCAATAACTACTTTGTAGATTTTCATTAGTATAGTTATTTTTCTTCAAATTATTGGTCAAAGTATATATAGGTTGACCAAGAATCCCAATTCGAGTGGTAGGGAGGGAGTATACTCTTATACCCCCTCCGTCCCACCTAACACCCATGAGGTGGACACAATAATTAAAGAGAATGAATAAAATAAGGAAAATGTGTGGTAGAAAATGAAGAGAGAGAAAGAGTGGGGTTGGTAGTAGTGTTGGTTGACTAAATTGAGTGGTGGAAAATGAAGAGAGAGAATGAGTGGTGGGGTAGAGTGAATATAAAATTATAAAAAATATGTTCTTTTGGGAAGTGTCAAGTGAGCTAGGACAGCCCAAAATGGAAATAAATGTCAAGTGAGCTGGGACGGAGGGAGTATATAGAGTACTAGACTAAGTAGGTCATGTATGAATTAAATTAAGAAGTGACTTTTCAGTTTCAACTAATATCATTAAGAAGTGACTTTGAAATCTAAGATAATTAGATTCATCATAAATTAATTTTTTTATGTTACAAATCTTAAAACGAGATGAATGAGTAGTTGGTTTTGGATTATCAAAAGTCTTTTATTTATAAGTCAAATTAAATTAAAAATTAAAACATCTAATAAATATATGTTCATATAATAAGTCCTAAAAGATGCAATCTAATTTTAATAATTAATTGAATATGATAAATCTTTTGAAATAAAATGTTAGATTCAACGTGAAATAATTTTATATATGCAACAAATCGTTAAAGAATACTCCCTCTGTCTTTTTAGTCAGTTCACTTTTGGTCAATGAGAGTAAACTTTGACCAAGCATTTAATGTCAATCTAATCATCTTAATGAAATTCTAACAATTGTAATTGATAAAAAAATCATTTAATTTATCAATAATAATTTTAAAAATTTCATTATGATTGTTAGATCGACATTAAATGCTTGGTCAAAGTTTACTCCCGTTGACCAAAAGTGAACAGACTAAAAAGACAGAGGGAGTATGAATTATTAGATGACTTAAGTCATTGAAATTGTTCATGCATTCCAAAAGACAACATATTATTCAAAGTCATTGAATTATGATGGAATACTTAAAGTATTAAGTATCAATTGATTTTCCTAAATGAAATGGTTCATGAACTAAATAAATTGTAGATTACCAATATTCTCACAAGTTAGTAGAATCTTCACCTTTAAATATTACTACAAAATTACAAAATTATGAAAACCTAACATTTATTCATCAAATAGTACTTTTAACCTCTTACCTCTACCAAAAAGGTATCCTCCTCATTTTAGATTCAAGGATAATTTAAGTGGTCATAGTTTCCTATACATAAATAAAGTCAAGGTGAAGAAGACGACGCAACGATTTATCAACGCTCCATATCGGTAGTATAGTGTATTGTATTTTAATATTTCATGCATTATATGCTAACTCTTTTATTTGTTATCATATTAATTTTTGTAGGTACGCCTTCAAAAGAAATAGATAAGAAAAATCGTGCTATGAGGCGTGCTTATCTCATGATGAAAAATAAAATAAAAAACAAAGTCCAAATTTACACGCGAAAAATGATATAGCAAACATAACGCAATGATGTCAGACAACTGATATTGAAAAATTAGGTCAGAAGTTAAGTTATTTTCGTGTTGCATTAAATAATTTTTTCACTAATTTTTCGTATGCAAATAATAAGAAAATATATATGGCTATATATATACTCTCTCCGTTCCAAGTAAGTTGAAAAATTCATTTTAAAGTTGAGAAATTAAGGATATAATATTATATGAATAATGAAAGGTGGTGAGGAAGAGAGAGAATTAGTGGGGAGGGAAAGAGAATGAGTGAAGAATAATGAGTGGTTGGGAGGAAGAGAGAGAATGAGTGGAGGATTATAAAATTACTAAAAAGCTTCTATTTTTTTTAATTGTTGCAACTTAAGTGAAATTCCTTAAATAGCAATATGTTTCAACTTACTTGGAACATAGAGAGTATTTTACTATTTTTTGATAAAATATAGACTACTATTGTATTTAATGACTTTTTTTTAGTAATTCCTCTAAAAGAAACTACTAAATAGAAATGGGCTACTAGACATGCGCATATCATGAGAATTAAACAATCAACAACTTTTAAAGTTACGAAGGGAGAAGGATGTAACAAGCATCTCGAAAGATGGACCGGCAACTATTTTCGGCCAATCAGGTTTGAAGTCAAATCTCTTTCATATAACTAAAATCTCTTGCAAAGTTTAGGAATAATATTCCTAATAAAATTTCAGTAGTTAAACCATACACAAGGCGCACACACACACACACACATATATATATAAATATGTGTATATATATATATATGTGTGTGTGTGTGTGTGTGTGTGTATATATATATATATATATATATACTTTAAAGTTACTACTAACAAATACAATTTTTCATATCCTCAAACTCTGATTTTCTTTACAGATTCATCAACGCGCACATCACAACGGACGAATAGTTCCATGAAATAAAATTTGCTATTGGATAGTGAAATTGGTACCACATCCAATGGATCAACTCCTTACAATGTTACGATATCAGGTATGTTGTATTTGTTAATTTAATGTAGTATATAAAATAGTTGCAGTTAATTATTCAAATTTAGAGAAAACTACAATATCTATTGTATCTAAGATATTCACAAATCGATGAACTTATCATGCGTTAAAATAATTAAAAGAACACTATGTAATAAATATAAGTGATAATAAAGTAAATTTATTATTTAAATTATAAAAAATTAAACATTTAAAAAAGGGGCAAATAAGTTTTAAAATACTCCGTGCGGAGCACAGGATTCATCCTAGTTTACTATTAAAACTTGTATGACCATTATAAGGTGTAAAGAATAAAGTGAGAAACAAAAATTAAACGATATATACTAAATTAGAACAATGAGATTACAAATCATATGATGTGTGTTAGAGCAATAAATAAGACTTGATGACAAAGAACAATCAACCACATGAATACAAATTTATGTGCTTCACCAATTAGACTACGTTCACGGGAAGGGGAGAGAATATTGTTATCAATCTGGAGAAACAGTTAAAAGATCACACTAATCTATGATGCACGAATTTTGGTCACAAAACTCCTAACTGTGCAAATCCTAGATCTAGAATTATTGATCTCTCTCTGAATAATTCAATACTGTGATTTGTAGTAGAATGACTAGTCTATATATACTAGTTTAGTGTCTTAACCCTGAAGACAGAAAGAGTAACTAATATTCATCCTAATATATTCCCACGCGTCATTTTGCACCTCTGCGCCACGCTCATCAAGCTCATTAGCCTTGCACGGCCGTGGCACGAAACATGCACGCCCGTGCATGCGCTGCTCCAAAATCTCTTTCTCCCAGATGTGTTTTTGCATGACTGAGTGCCTTGACTCTTCACGCTCGTGCTTGGTCAATCAGAAAGCTATTGATTCTACATGTTGGGGAATTGGGGGGATCTCCGCATCCACTAGCCCATACTAGCAGTCATCAACATGGAGAAAATAATCAACACATAATAATAATATGAAAGAACATAGACACCATGATTTGTTAACCCGGTTCACCACCCCTTGTGGCTACATCCGGAGGCACTTAGCCAGGGTATCATTATAATAATATATGTAAATATTACAACTTTAGCACATGCGCTCACATAGATATAGCATGTCTACTCTCCAATAATAATCTCTCACCTATACATTATTATCTCCCCTCCCCAAGAACATACAAACATAGTCATGACCGGGTTGTAGGATCGCCCCCCATGGCTCTCCTAGGCCCCCGGCCCCCTCCTATACACTATTTTGTATCTCTCTCTTGATATCCTAACTTTCTCCTACACAAATAAACTACTAAATATTATGGTGGTAGTCACAATATATTTATAGGGATACAAAACCTAATCCTGATCAAAACCTAATTTACCCGGAGTCCTTGAGACAGGAGGAGTATAATACTTCTTCTCCAAGTATTATTCACATGGCTTTAGGAAACTGGATGAGATAAGGAAACCAATTCCTTTACTAATCTTGGACTCCACTCCACGTCAATTTGCCAAAGCCGTCTGCCTCCCCGTCGAAGTGGGCGGTCGCCCAGCCTCCATATGCGGCCGCTCAATCCACTCGTTCTTGGCCCAGGTCTTCTCATATTGTTTGGGCGGTCGGCCACCCCCTCTTTGGGCAGTCATCCACTCCTCCTAAGTGTCGATCTGCTGCTCCTCTCTCCACGATATTGATCTTCTCATCGGTTTTGGCTCCAATCCCAACACTACAGGGCTACTGCAAGGCCGTGTCTTATAAGTAACACGCCTATGCACCTGCTGCTCGTCCCGAAATTATGAAATATTTTGTCGTACAATTCTCTAACGTGGCGTCCTAAATTCAAAGGCATTATCCCAACACGATGAACAAAGAAGAAAACAATGAAGAGAATAGAATCATAATACTCTCTTTGACCTGGAATGTTTGTCTCATTTGACTTTACATGGTAAATATACATTAACTTAGATCATACATTGGTGTTAATTTTATGATCACAATGAAATTTTAAAAATAGTAATTGTTATATGATTTATCATTTACATTTTTTAGAATTTCACTAAAATGATTAGATCGACATTAATGTTTGGCCAAAGTTCATTTGTGTTGACCATAAAAAGTCGAATGAGACAATCTTTTTTAGACATAAATTTTGTTAAATTCATCGATTATTGGTTAAAAATTAATATGCTAGATAAACAAAAAAATCAAGTACTAACTCCGTCCCAAACTATATGTTATTTAGATATTTTTGGTCCAATTGATTAAATTTGACAAAAATTAATTTTATGAAATTCAATGAATTTCATAAAGTCCTAAACATTTATACTATATGCCATTGATAATACTACTAAGATGGGGACATCGAAATTCCTCCCAACAAAATAGTCTGAATTGTGCTTGCGGAAGACTTTCGTTTGTGCTACTACCATGAACGATTGTGCCTGCAATCACCTTACTTTTCTTGATAGTCGACACCACACAGTCGGGCATCTAACAATGATTTCATTCTCATCATCCAAGACTTGCGATGATAGCCTAAAGAGAGTAAATTGACTGAGATTTACATGGGTAGAGAATATGTGATTTTGAATTCACGGGCTGCTCCTATTTTTTTCTACAAGAGCCTAACATATATAGTTGGATGAGATCACAAAGTTACAGTTTCATACGGATTAGTAGTTATCTTTGTTAGGGAAAAATAGTGATTTTCTTGAAAATGACGAAAATAATAAATGCAATTGGGGACGGAAAATAGTCAAGGCTTGTGTTGGACACAATCTCCGTAAGAAGTAATTGCCCCTCACTGGTGCTAACGGTTACTGGCAATTTTTTCGTAAGATGCAACGACTTTAACTGTCGTTAATAGGAGCACTCCAAATTAACGACCTCGGCGAACAAATCTGAATGTTTGGAACTTCTGGACTTGAGGGAATTTATGCTTCAAGATGCTCTCTCTCAGATTACTCTAATACTCTGGATGTTGGAATGGAATAAAATTGAAAATCTGGTGGCGGTATTTATAGTATATGAAGAGTCACAGAACCTGTTGGGGAATAGGTACAATTTAGATCTGACGAATCTGGACCGTTGGATCGCACCTGATCGAGGAACCAGATTCAACGAACTGGCCCCGATCCAGTGTGAACGGTGCAACCCACAACCGCCCCAACTGCCATCCGATCCGCACCCATACACGAATGGACACGGATCCGATCCGCCGCTCCAAACCCATGCACGGTCCGCTCTACCTGGCAGCCCAAGTCGAAACTGGACCCAACCAGATGGGCCAAACTAGGCCCAACTGCCACCAACCCACGCCAAATCTAAACCGAGCCCGAGCTACCGTTGATTTTGTCAAAACTTTAAGGCTCCACAGCTCCCAGCGACCGGTGCGAAGTGCAAAGTGCACCCTAAACCGCCCATTCCGTCCTTCGCGCGCTTCGCTGGTTATGGGTCAATTTTGGGCTAGCCCAAAATTAACTTATTTACCCATTAGCTTGCATGGTTGGCCCAATGGACCACTTAAGTTTGGAAGCCCAAGTCCACACTTGATTGGAACCTTCTTAGATGAGCTATATTAAATACTCTCATCTTTTTCATTTTCCAACCAATGTGGGATACATGGCTTTCCACATTTCAAACTCTTTATAAACCCATCAAAGTTTCACACTTTGAGCATTAATTTCTCATTTACCCGGAAATAGTTTTGAGTAAATAAATTCATTTTCCTAATCTACACTAAATGTAGATTTTAATTTTGCAACTTATTTTCATTTACATAAAATGAAATTACTTTGAAAATCGGGTTAAAATGTGGTCAAACCACATTTCTAAAACCTATTTCCAACAATCCCCCACATGAATGACAATTAATGCATGTATGCAGATTCGTCTAAAAGTTCCGGCGAACTATTATTGCATTGGGATAGGTAGCTTATGGCTTTGAACCTTCCATAGTAAAATACTATCGGATATACTAGCCATTCAGTAGCGCGATGCTTTAAACTGGTGACTGTATAGTGGATACCAAGATAATAGTACTTACACAATAATAGCCCTAACACTATTTGTTCTCACGTTGTGTCCGTTTCGGCCCTGGACCGTATCTCATTCATAAGTGTTCATTTAGAAGCAGCCTTATACTTCTTACTTATATAGGTGATTCTCCTATAAAGAGTATCCTACTATACTCCACCACTTAGGTATAGGAATCATTAAAAGTTTTTTCAACTTAACCTCACCACTGTTGCATGTACATACACTTGGATGTTCTAGGAATGGGTGTGAAACAGGTTCCAAGTGTTTCGACTGAACATCATAACTTAGTTTTCTCATTGAACCAAGGTTTTGTGATCTCCAATTCTCAAGGTTTACACAGTATGGAGCCGCAGTATAGGTATAGGTATAGCGAGGGGCTGCTTATGGAGCCCCGTCCGGTAAGCGATTGCAGCAGCTCTATCTCCCGGCACAATCGCAGCCGTCTTGTCATGGTCGCTGCCATGTTTCTGCGATCTTCTATGAAATTATTGAATTTTGAAGTTGATGTGAGGCATCGCCGATTGAGATGAATTTTTAGAGTGGTAATGTGAATCCCCGGAGCTCCTTGAAGAGCGGAGGGTAAACCCGCCTGGAGGCGGGAAAGAAAGATAGGGAAGGAAACAAGAGAGGGAGCCACTTGGTACGATGGCTCACTCTCGATAAGGAAAGGAAGCGAATAACAGGGCGAGAGCAAGGTAAAAGATAGAAAAGCAGGTTGTGGTAGGAGCAGGAAGGGAGGAAAGAAAATAGGTAGTTAGGGAAGCGCTTAACAGTTTGAGAATTGGTTATTTTATAAATGGATTGATGGTTGTTGCTTGTGTTGAATTTGTTGAATAGAAGTAAATAAGTAGAGGAAAGAAGTAATAGAGGGAAGAAGTAGTAAGCGGGAAAGGGAGATAGGAAAGGAAGCTAAATAAGTGCGAGAGCAGAAGTAAGGGAAGAAAGAGTAGGTTGCAGGGAGGTGGGATGTTTGTTGTTTGGGGAGAGTAGGGTGTCCACTATGAGTTCTTTTGTTATGGATTTTAAACCCATTCCCCTTAACAGTTTATACAGTTGATCTCTGTTTATACCTTTCGTAAACGGATCCGCTAAGTTATCGTTTGACTTAACATAGTCAATTGTGATAACGCCATTTGAGATCAACTGTCTAAAGGTATTATGTCTACGACGAATGTGTCTAGACTTACCGTTATACATACTGGTCTGTGCTCTTTCTATTGCTGATTTACTATCACAATGTATCATAACAGCAGGCACAGGCTTATTCCAATAAGGAATATTTTCCAAAAAGTTCTTAGCCACTCAGCTTCTTCACCAGCTTTGTCTAAGGCTATGAACTCCGATTCCATCGTAGATCGTGCTATACACGTTTGTTTGGAAGATTTCCATGACACCGCTCCTCCACCTATTGTGAATACATATCCACTTGTGGAATTTGAGTCTTTCGTGTCGGATATCCAATTGGCATCACAGTATCCTGTAGACACCCCGCCATGGACCGCTCACCCCGATTGCACATTTTATCTTGTGTTTCTCCTTATTTTAAGTGTTTCTCGTTAGTTTTTGTTACTTTCGTTAAGTTCCTGACTGACTTCGTTAAGTCCAGGGACCAAACTGAATAACAGTGCTAACTTTCTAGTCCATTCGGTCAAAAAGACCATTTTGAAGTCGCGCGCCTCCGGCCTTTGGGGTCAGAAGCGCGCGCATCCCGCCACCAAGGCAGGAGGCGTGCGCACCTGGGTGTCAGTTACATATTTTCTCCAAGAATCCATCCCTTGCTCATTTTACATGATTTACCCGGGAAATTGATCTTTGTGACTTCGTTTTGGCACCAAAAACATCTTGTTTACACCTATATAAACCCCTCTAATTCACCATTGAAAAGGGGGACATTTTTATGATTAAGAAAACTATACACAAATCATTTTCAAGGCATTCTCCAAGAAATACTTGAAGTCATTTGAAGTTTAGGTAAACTCTACTTTTTATCTCTTCTCTCTACTTCATCTCTTCTCTTCTTCTTTCACTTTTGTCAAACGTGCAATCACCCCAAAACCATTTTGGGACATGACACCAAAGGCCACTTCACTCCATTGAAGTTGGCCAAGGAGTTATCTCCCTACATTCTAAACACCCCTTTTAAACCCCCCTTTTTATCATCATTAAGAATAGGAAGAACATTTTATTTATGTAGACTTTGAACAAGAAAGACCAACATTAGTTGGGCGAGATGGGTGTTTAAGTATTTCCCATCTCGTAACCTAACCCCCGAACCTCATAACAAGAATATCTGTTTTCGTATCAAACTTAGGCTAAATATTAGCTTTTTCTTATGTTCCTCTAAAACATAGGTGGCAACTCTAACAACTTAAAACAAGAATAGACATCCTAGGATCATCCCACTCATCGTCCGACCAAGAAAGAGCTTGAAAACACCACTCAAAGGGACAATGAGTCTTTTATTGACTTCACGAGGAGGTGGAACGACAAGCTTGCTGAAATTGTCGAGAGGCCTAACAATAAGGAGCAAATTGACATCTTCCTCAAGTGTCTAAAGATTGATCTCCACACCCACCTAAGTGGATCTTGCTATGCGGATTTTTCTCAAATGTATGAGGCAGGGGTCCGAATGGACGACTTGCTCAAGGAGATCAAGAAAACTGCTCCTAGTTTCTGATACAAGGCTGCCTCTAACTCAATAAAAGAGGCTTCAGTCAATGCCGTCACTGCTGACAAGGGGAATTACAAGAAGGTTCCTCCGCCCCAAGGCAAAAGGTTTCAACATGATCGTGTCTACACTCCTCTCCAAGGCATGACTCTCACCGAGGCCTTTGAAGCTCTCAAGGCCAAGGGACAAGTTACTCCTCTCCAAGGGTATAAACCCAAGATGATGCGTCCCAACCATGCCCATCACAAATGGTGTGACTATCACCAACACAGTTGCCATCTTACCGAGGAATGCTTTGTCCTCCGCAACATCATCCAAGACCTCATTGACAAAAATTAATTCATAATTACTAATGGTAGTGATGTCCATGTAATAGAGTTAGGTAAGTTTGAGGAGACCACTTATTCAATCCCAATTGTGAATAAGGGCTCCAAAGTTACGAATGCAATTGATAATTCTTGCTATGTTGTGACTTATGATGGGGTAATGAGGGAAGTCCTAGAAAATAGGAAAAAGAAGAAAAACGGGAATGTCAACAAGCTAACTCGATCTGAACGAGTCATAGCAAGCAACCCCACTACTTCTGCACCAAGCACCTTTGGTTAAATCACTATTCCCACCTCACATCACTGATTCTATCCTCTCCATCCACATTCCTAGAACTGGGGAAGATAAACTCATCTGGAACCTCTTAAAAAATGGTACATACACAGTCAAAACTAGTTACTTTATTTCCTTTTCGAAGCACAAAGACACTGAGCAACTCATCCTGAACAGTTCAAATACCAGTTTTTCAAAAGCTTGGAAAACTCTCTGGAATCTTACATTAGAGCCGAAAATCAAATTCTTTGCCTGGAGAGCGTTCTCTCATATCCTCCCCACTCAAAAAGCTCTAGCCTTTAGAAAATGTACCAATCTGTCAGTATGCAACCGATGTGGATCCTTCGAAGAAAAATGAAATTCGCCTTTTTATCTCTTGCCATCTAGCACAAAGTAACTGGAACCTTTCACAAATAAAAATTCTTTCTTCCCCAACTCTTATTTCCAATCAATCGTTATTTTCTTGGTTTTCTTCTTGGATCTTAAACCAACCCGCTGAAGATGACATATGTTTTGCTATTATAGCTTTTTGGGAAATTTGGAAAAACCGAAATGATATTGTGTTTAAATTTGCAAACCCTTCTATAGACAACATACTAACCCTAGCCTCCATAAACCTTCAAAAATAAGAAACAGTAAATCCATAAAAACTTCAACCTCGCAATAACAAACCCGAGTCTTAATTCGTTGAATGGAAGAACTCTTGAGGAATATCTAATAAACTCAAACATTGGTACTTCACAAATTCTGATCGCTGATGGATCATGGAAGAAGAATGCAAGATGGGTCGGTCTAGGATGGGAACTCTGGGATCCAATAAACGGACGTCTAGCATCTGGTACCATTTCATGTAAGACTGCCACCCCCTTCAGACCGAAATCCTTGCCATATGGAAAGGCCTAGAATGGACAGTCCACAACAACTACACCGACATCATCATCCTCACGGATTCGACACAAGCCCGAGACTACATCAAATATCCCACAAACCGGGACATCAACCTTGAAGCTATCATTTCAGACACCACTCTTTTGTTGAACAATTGTAATAGGTTTAGTATTATTAAAGTAGATAGGACAATTGTTAAATTTGCGCATATAAATGCTAATTATGCTAGAAATTTGTACCAACACTTTATCGGCCTTGAGCCGACTTTCTTAATAAAATAAGTAGGTAATTTTGTCAAAAAAAAAAAAAGAACTTTTGGATGAGTCTCACCGCTAAAAAATCTGTACTTATAGTATTTAAAAGTTGGTAAAACCGACCATATGAATGACACATAAGCCACAAATGAGTTTATCTGGATTTAGAGGATGTCATGTAATATTACCTTTGCAATCATGAAGGCTTTTGACATTCTCCTCCCTAGGTTAAAATAAGAGGTAATAACCATAGATATGTAAGTGGGTAATTCATATACAATAAGAATATAAATAGGTACATATTGAATCATTTTATCTTTATAGTGATTCTATAAGAAGAGAATGATACCTAATAGAACATACTCCCTCTGTCCCACTCGAATTAGTATTCTTGGTCAATCTAATTATATTTTGACCAATAATTTGAAGAAAAAAATGCTAATAAAAGTTTAATTATATTTATTGTATGGACAATGATACACATAGGGAAAACTCAAAGGGAAAACTCATGGATGAGTTTCAATAACTACTCTGTAGATTTTCATTAGGATAGTTATTTTTCTTCAAATTATTGGTCAAAGTATATATAGGTTGACCAAGAATCCTAATTCGAGTGGTACGGAGGGAGTATACTCTTATACTCCCTCCGTCCCACCTCACTTAATACCCATGAGGTGGGCACAATAATTAAAGAGAATGAATAAAATAAAAAAAATGTGTGGTAGAAAATGAAGAGAGAGAATGAGTGGGGTAAATAGTAGTGTTGGTTGGCTAAATTGAGTGGTGGAAAATGAAGAAAGAGAATGAGTGGTGGGGTGAGTGAATATAAAATTATAAAAAAATATGCTATTTTGGGAAGGGTTAAGTGAGCTGGGACAACCCCAAATAGAAATAAGTGTCAAGTGAGCTGAGACGGAGGGAGTATATAGAGTACTAGACTAAGTAGGTCATGTATGATTTAAATTAAGAAGTGACTTTTCAGTTTCAACTAATATCATTAAGAAGTGACTTTGAAATATGAGATAATTAGATTCATCATAAATTAATTTGTTTTTATGTTACAAATCTTAAAACGAGATGAATGAGTAGTTGGTTTTGGATTATCAAAAGCCTTTTATTTATAAATCAAATTAAATTAAAAATTAAAACATCTAATAAATATATGTTCATATAATAAGTCCTAAAAGATGCAATTTAATTTTAATAATTAATTTAATATGATAAATCTTTTGAAATCAAATGTTAGATTCATCATGAAATAATTTTTTATATGCAACAAATCGTTAAAGAACATGAATTATTAGATGACTTAAGGCATTGAAATTGTTCATGCATTCCAAAAGACAACATATTATCCAAAGTCATTGAATTATGATGAAATATTTAAAGTTTTAAGTATCAACTGATTTTCCTAAATGAAATGGTTCATGAACTAAATAAATTGTAGATTACCAATAGTATCACAAGTTAGTAGAATCTTCACCTTTAATTATTACTACAAAATTACAAAATTATGAAAAGCTAACATTTATTCATCAAATAGTACTTTTAACCTCTTACCTCTACCAAAAAGGCATCCTCCTCATTTTAGATTCAAGGATAATTTCATTGTTCATAGTTTTCTATATAAAAATAAAGTCAAGGTGAAGAAGACGACGAAACGATTTATCAACGCTCTATATCGGTAGTATAGTGCATTGTATTTCAACATTTCATGCATTATATGCTAACTCTTGCATTTGTTATTATATTTATTTTTGTAGGTATGCCTTCAAAAGAAATTGATAAGAAAAATCGTGCTATGAGGCGTGCTTATCTCATGATTGAAAATAAAATAAAAAACAAAGTCCAAATTTACACGCGAAAAATGATATAGCAAACATAACGGAATGATGTCAGACAACTGATATTGAAAAATTAGGTCAGAAGTTAAGTTATTTTCGTGTTGCATTAAATAATTTTTTCACTAATTTTTCATACGCAAATAATAAGAAAATATATATGGCTATATATATACTCCCTCCATTCCAAGTAAGTTGAAAAATTCATTTGAAGTTGAGAAATTAAGGATATAATATTATATGAATAATGAAAGGTGGTGAGGAAGAGAGAGAATTAGTGGGGAGGGAAAGAGAATGAGTGGAGAATAATGAGTGGTTAGGAGGAAGAGAGAGAATAAGTGGAGGATTATAAAAGTAATAAAAAGCTTCTATTTTTAGATTGTTGCAACTAAAGTGAAATGCCCTAAATGGCAAAATGTTTCAATTTACTTGGAACAGAGGGAGTATTTTACTATTTTTTGATAAAATATAGACTACTATTGTATTTTAATGACTTTTTTTAGTAATTCCTCTAAAAGAAACTGCTAAACAGAAATGGGCTGCTAGACATGCGCATATCATGAGAATTAAACAATTAACAACTTTTAAAGTTACGAAGGGAGAAGGATGTAACAAGCATCTTGAAAGATGGACCGACAACTATTTTCGGCCAATCAGGTTTGAAGTCAAATCTCTTTCATATAACTAAAATCTCTTGCAAAGTTTAGGAATAATATTCCTAATAAAATTTCAGTAGTTAAACCATACACAAGGCACATACATATGTATATGTATATATATGTATATATATATATATATATATATATATATATATATATATATATATATATATACACACACACACACACACACACACACACTTTAAAGTTACTACTAACAAATACAATTTTTCATCTTCTCAAACTTTGATTTTCTTTACAGATTCATCAACGCGCACATCACAACGGATGAATAGTTCCATGAAATGAAATTTGCTATTGGATAATGAAATTGGTACCACATCCAATGGATGAACTCCTTACAATGTTACGACATCAGGTATGTTGAATTTGTTAATTTAATGTAGTATATAAAATAGTTGCAGATAATTATTCAGATTTAGAGAAAACTACAATATCTATTGTATCTAACATATTCACAAATCGATGAACTTATCATGCATTAAAAAAAAAAAATTAAAAGAACACTATGTAATAAATATAAGTGATAATAAAGTAAATTTATTATTTAAATTACAAAAAAATGAAATAAGCTTAAAAATACCCCGTGTTTACTATTAAAAATTGTATGACCATTATAAGGTGTAAAGAATAAAGTGAGAAACAAAAATTAAACGATATATACTAAATTAGAACAATGAGATTACAAATCATACGGTGTGTTAGAGCAATAAATAAGTCTTGATGACAAAGAACAATCAAACACATGAATACAAATTTATGTGCTTCACCAATTAGACTACGTCCACGGGAAGGGGAGAGAATATTGTTATCAATATGGAGAAACAGTTACAAGATCACACTAATCTATGATGCACGAATTTTGGTCCTTAACTGTGCAAATCCTAGATCTTGAATTATTGATCTCTCTCTGAATAATTCAATACTGTGATTTGTAGTAGAATGACTAGTCTATTTATACTAGTTTAGAGTCTTAACCCTGTAGACAAAAAGAGTAACTAAGGTGGCATTTGTTTTTTTTAAGTGTTAAGTCCTGAAATCTGATTTCATATTTGAAATTGACTGAATCGATAAGAGGCGGCATCTGAATACTGATTTCTAAATTATTCAAGTTGTTTGGTTTTTCATCTGAATTCATTTCTTGAAATGTGTATATTTACAATTTTAACCTTTTCATGTTATAATATAATCATATGATTGTAAACAATGAGCTTTGAATATGAATAAAAAGTGTATTATTTGTTATTAGACATAAAAAAGGAATTTTTTTTTTTAAGGTCTATTGAGTGTGGCCAATCTTATTAACTAACCCAGCAAATGAAAAGAACAATTGAAAAATTAAACAAATATTCGCTCCAACTCCAAAACCCAATCACACGCCATTACTTGAGAAACACCCAGATGAACATTGAATTTATTTTTCTTTATAAATATTGAATTTAATTGTTGAAATTATTAACATAGTTATACTACACTAATTACAAGAACACCATGAGGACCAACCCAGGAACTGAAATTGATGGTTTACCCAAAAAAGGAGACCCATCAAAGGAGGTGAACCTGAAATCGCCAGAGAGCAGAGTTGAGTCGACGGCGTCTGAACGGAGAACTGAACAGATCTGGGCAGGAGGACTAGAAAGAGAGAGAAATGGAAGAGGGTGTTGGAGGCGACCGGCAGAGGAGGGGATACTGTCCGGCGTTCAAACAGATCTGGGTCGAAGGAGGGCCCCATTTGCTGATCTACATCGACCGACGAATTGAATAGATTCTCCGGCTTCTGTCTAACTCTTCTTCGCCGCCAGCACCATGTACTTCTCCATCACTCAAACGCCTTTGATATGATATGAATGATGAAGATAGAGAAAGAAGAGAGATAATAAAGATAGAAGAAAGATAACACGCAGATAAGAAGAGCACAATTGAGAGGACTGTTGTTGAGGGGAGAAGAAATGAGAAGGGTAGTGTTGGAATTTTTGAAATATACTAAGGATAGTTTTGTTCAAATTTGCTTTAGAGGCAAATCAGTCTTGATTTTAGGTCTGACTAATAAGAGGCATTTCAGATGTGTTCAGATCTGAATTAAAAAGAAAAACAAACAGTCTGAATAATTTCATGTCTGAATCGGTCAGACGTTCAGACCCAATTAAGTGCTAAATTGAAAAAACAAACGTGGCCTAATATTCATCCTAATATATTCCCACGCGTCATTCTGCACCTCTGCGCCACGCTCATCAAGCCCATTAGCCTTGGAGAGCCGTGGCACGAAACATGCACGAGTGCCTTGCCTCTGCACGCTCGTGCTTGGTCCATCAGACAGCTATTAATTCTGCAGGGCTACGGCAGTGTCTTATAAGTAACACGCCTGTGCACCTGCTACTCGTCCCGAAATTACGAAATAATCTGTCGTACAATTCTGTAACGTGGCATCACAAATTCAAAGGCATTATCCCAACACGGTGAACAAAGAAGAAAACAGTGAAGAGAATAGAATCATAATACTATCTTTGACCTGGAATGTTCGTCTCATTTGACTTTTCATGGTAAATATACATTAACTTAGATCATACATTGGTGTTAATTTTATGATCACAATGAAATTCTAAAAATTGAAATTTATATATGATTTATCATTTACAATTTTTAGAATTTCACTAAAATGATTAGATCGACATTAATGTTTGGCCAAAGTTCATTTGCGTTGACCATAAAAAGTCGAATGAGACAATCTTTTTTAGACATAAATTTTGTTAAATTCATCGATTATTGGTTAAAAATTAATATGCTAGATAAACAAAAAAATCAAGTACTAACTCCGTCCCAAACTATATGTTATTTAGATATTTTTGGTCCAATTGATTAAATTTGACAAAAATTAATTTTATGAAATTCAATGATTTTCATAAAATCCTAAACATTTATACTAAATGCCATTGATAATACTACTAAGATGGGTGATGTCTTAAATTTACCCTTGCAAGTTCACAAGTTACCGGTGTAGTATATGCAAAGCAGGGTGTCGAACCACAAAGGACTATATTGGAGAAAATAGCAATTTAAAACAGTAAAATAAATAAATTTGATTTTGAGATTTATTAACTAATAAAATAATTAAATAAAAGAGCAATTGAAACAAATATAAATATGAGAGAAAACCTACAGATTGGGTTCACAAGTATCTTCCCTATGGTCAAATTCCCTAATTATGTTAATTATTGTTAGGTGTTCATCACTAATGTAACAATCCGTCCCGCAAAGTTAAGATTGTAATTTCTTTTGTTGTTATATTTTCCGTAAAGTCTACACAACAACGCACAAAGAATCCCTTAAGAACACAATAATATATGAACTTGAATCCTAAATCGGGCGCAAGCCACTCAATAAGATTCAATTACCAAATGGATGGCTTATATGCAATTAACCCACTTACATGCTGATGACGCCAAAATCTGGTTGGATCAGCCTTCGTCTAGCGGTTCGGATAGTCCCAGCGACAGTTCTTGATGGCCGGATCTGCACACACGAAACAAACGTAAACTACACCGGGGCTTCACCGGCGAAGGCCCTCCGATGTAAGAATAAGGATATGGGTGATTAGAAATAGAGAATCAATTGACTAGATTAGAGCCAAAAATTCATTACCCCTTTTCCTGTTGTGAGGACCTGTTTATATAGGCGTGGGTGAATGAATCCTAGCTTGCTAGAGAAGCTAGGATGCCCGTGTTGATGTAGGACTCGCATTCCTTGGAGATAGACTCCTGATAAAGATGGATGATATCCTGTTATCTGGTATAAAAGATATCCTTGTTTAGATAAGGACTCTTTAGTGTCAGAGTTGCAACATAACTCTGTAAGAGGTTTCCCAACGATAATGGGAGGTTCTTGATGTAAATCGGCCCGTCATCCAACTCGGCTCGTCATAGAGGCCGGCTAGGGATTAGGCTTCTCGGACTCGGCCCAGGCAAGGACTGCCTGCTCGGCCTTACTGATGTCGGCCTATAAACATGGACTTCTCGTGAGTGGGCCTCTCGGTATAGGTCTGTTAGGCATGTGGGCCCGGAGTATCTGAGTTCCGTTTAACCAAGTCGGTTTATGTCATTCAGTGGCCCCCGAGTTTCTATCTCGGCATGCCGAGTAGGAACTGTGCCCCTTGTACTGGATCTGTGCTGCATTTATTGTTTGATTGACAGCCAACAACCAATATCCCCATGGATTTAGATTTCCTGACGTCATGCTGATTTTCTTACAAGTGAAATCATTGTTCTTCTTGGAAAAGGAATACTTCATTAATTGCGCCATCATTATGAGGGGTATAGATACTCCGCCCCTTTATATTCTGGAGATATATATATATATATATATATGTATATATATATATATATAAATGAGTTATTGCCTCTTGAAATTCACTGTCTGTGAGCTCTTTATCTTTTTTCTTTCAAGAATCTTTCAAGATGGCCCCCAAAAGAACGTACGATGATGCTTTCCCGGAGGAAATTGATACATCTTCAGAAAACCAAGTTGAGAGTCACGATTCCTCAAGTAGTGATGGCTCCATATTTCCTTCTTGTCGATCATCTTTTCCGGCGGAAGAACCACCGTCTGATAGCAATGGAGAATACTCGGAGCCGGACCCCGTTGATGAATTCTCCGACGACTCTAGTGCAGAAGAGTCAGAGGATGGAGGCGAGGATGATGATGAAGATGAGGAAAGTGAAGATGATCCAGAACCCATTATTATTGATGAATATGGGTACGACGGAGACATTGAATGGGAGGAAGATGGCGAAGATGATCCAAACCAAGATTGTGATCTTTCTTGATTATCTAGTTATTATGAACTAGTTTTTCTTTTTGGTTTTGCTCAGGTCAGGCCCCCGGCCGGTTGTGGGGGTCCTCTTGTTTAGTATGTATATAATGGGGTTTTATCTTTTGCCATCTTTGCCCCGATTTTGATTTGATCTCATAGTGTGAACTCCTTGCGTTTCGTATGTCCTTGATTTTTTTTTTTATTACCATCACTTTTTACATGATGTCGCCATAAAGTAGTGCCGATCATCTGATCTCAGTTGACATGTCGGCACGGAAAGCATTTTCCTTTGTCGTTCAACCATAGCTTCAATCATCGCCCGATATCGACCTTCCCCTAACCTTTTCTCATCTCGGTCTAGTCTCATTCTTACCATTACGGATGTCGGTCCATAGCTGTGATATCGGTCACGCCTATGTGCTGGACCCTTCAATGTCGTTCCAGGCGTCCGAAATGTTTGTGACTTTTGAAGCTGAATGGCATTCCTGCTGTAGATCTCGGCTTGCCACGTGTCGGTCTAGCATTGGCAGTCCGTGTTTTTCAAACGACGGTTAGTTCAATCGTTTACCCTTCCCTTCGTACGGCGCACGTCAGTGATGGGACATTTACCTTGAAAAACGTGGCCCATTAATTAGGAATAATAATGGGGTTTAGTGGGAAATGTGCCAACCCGTGGGTACAAAGATACGGTCGGGTTAGATTCGGATCCGACCCGCTCTACCCGAGATATAAATTCAAATTTTCACTCCTTGTTTCACTTTTTCGAATTTCAAAAAGGGAAAAACCCAGAGCTTTGCAATCACTGGCCTGCATTTCCAACTGGTGCTTGAGCTTTTCCGTCGATCTATTCCGTCCAAAGTGCTCAGAACAACTTTCCGACTAATTTCGTCCAATTCTTTTCCATTTCCAAGGTATTTTCTCGCTTTCCTTCCCTTTGTCAATTTCTAGGGTTCCGACCAATTCCCTGAACATTACATCATTCTTCGTTGGATTCAGTTGTTTTTGCTGACCAAGAAACGGACCTTCATTTTCCCCCAATGTCGGACCTATCGATTTCTGATGTTAAACCTATGTATGGTTTTTATCAAAGAAACAATAGGATTTATGTTAAATCGAACGGGTATTGGGGGCTGTTTGTCTTTACTTGCCGTAGGAGAGATATTGTATTCAAATGGGTCACCGAGAGAAGACCTTAGGTATCCTTCTGGTCTTTACGTGACGAGTGTTAGGGCTAACGAGGATTCCGACATAGTCGTTCTTGATAGCTTGAGCGAGGTCCTTGATCATATTTACCTGTTTTGTGTAAAGGATAAATCCTTGTTTCGGTCTCGTCATGTGAGTGCAACCTCCTCAGCCCCAGTAGTCGATTCGGGGGGGGGGGGGGAAATGGCCTCAACAAGGCTTCTCGATGAGTCTAAACCCTCTGTTTCTTCTACAGGTATGGCCGGGGAAAGTACCTCTGAGAGAATTGTGGATCGGTTTGACTCAAGCGTCGTCAGGCAGGGACGAGGAGCCAAAACTAAGGGTAAAGGAAAGTCGGGGCCAGCCGCGAGCAAACATCCCAAGCCGGGCAAAGAGATGCTTGAGGTGTTTTATTCTCAGTATGGGATAGATCGTGATGAGTATTGCTTGCATTATAGCAAGGTCGTTCCCTTGGATTCGGAGGAAAAAATCCAGAACTTTTACTACAATAAAGCTGTCGTTTCTTTCTTTTACAAACAGTTTCAACTAGGGCTAAGACTTCCTCTTGACCCCTTTATCAATGAGTTCTTGGAGACGTGGGGAATTGTTCCGGCCCATATTGGTGCCAATGCCGTCAGATATTTGATCAGCTTCATAGTGTTGTGTCAAAGTCTTAATTTCGAACCCTGCATGTCCGCCTTTGATCATTTCTTCAATGTGAGCTATAATAGGACGTCTAGGACTATAAGCATCAAGTCTGACCCGGCTAAACCCAAAATTATCTCCCCCATCTCTACCACCGTCAGCAAAGTGTCGGGGTGGAACAAACACGTAATTGGGGTTGAATCTCGTAGTGGTTGGGAGTTCACTCTTCCCGAACTCGGTCCTTGTCATCCCGAAGAGGTTCACAGACCAACATGGAGTGATGGCCTAATTTCAAAGCTAGAGGAGTTTGCCAATCTCGGTACCCTTGACCGGGGTGAATTGGAGAGGGATCCCCGCTACTACGTTCAGGCCGGGCTGATGGCGGGCCCCCTTGACGGCATTATCCCCAAAGTCATCGTTAAGAAGGGGAATAGATTTCCGAACTGGATTGTCCATCCCAACTTTCTTTTTCATCATGAATGTACCCGTTGCCAGGAGCAGAACGAAATCTGTCTTAAGGCCGTCGACACAATAGGATGTAATTCCTAGATCTTTCAACATGAATTTATCCTTTTATCTCGTCCCATTCTGACGCTTATCTTTTCGTGCAGATCTGACTATGGAGCAGGCTGATGAGATTGACTCCACTTATGTTGATCCCGTTGCGGCAGCGAGGGCCAAGAAACAAGGATCTCGGTTGGCCGCCTTGGAAAAACGCCATCACGATATGGATAATAGGCAACTCTTGTTGCAAAACAAAGATGCTTCTGCAGTGCCCATGGCAGATCGGGTCGTCGAGGGGACGAGTATGAACACCGATCAAATAGCTCCTGAGACCGAAAAGAATGTTCCTGACGACCAGATGTCAAGCTAAGGCCAAGATCAAAATGCCGATGTGGGTGTTGAGGTGGACCAGGACGATACTCTTCATCGTTCGAAGAGAGCAAGGGTGGAACCTAGGGAAACACCGGATCAACCTTTGAAAGGAACCCCTCTGCCTACTCAAGCGTCAGCCTCTGCCTCAGTTTCACCGGATGAGGAGGTTAGGAATTGGTTGGAACAACACGGCGGAGCCCCTATCCTATCCAGACTAGATGTCTCGGTTCATGCAGGTCCGAGCTTGAAGAAGGGGGGCGTGGTCGTCAGACGGGCCATGAATTTCGAAACTCTTGAGCAGCTAGTCTTCAAGAAACCTACCTCCCTCCAGCTCCTGAACCGCAAGGGTTTAATCCTTAGCGAGGTAACGTTCCCATTATCTTGGTCTTGTTCTGTTTTCCTTTTCACCCTGTTTGTTTAATCTTTCCCTCTGCTTGCAGCTTGACTCCCTTGCCCAACATGACTATGCTATGTACCGACAGGCTTACGAACTTTGGAGAAAGACAAGGCTTCCCTTGATGAGCTGTACCGTGCTTCCCAAGCCGAGGTAGAAAGATTGAAGGATTCCTTGCTAACTTCTCAAGCCGATGTTGAAGGGGAGAAGAGGAAGGCCGAGATGATTGCTGGAGAGAAGGCCACAGTTGAAGAAAATCTTGCCTTATTGGAGGACAAGTATGCACGTTTAGAAGAAAGCGTGGTGGAGAGAGAGAAGGCTGCTGTAGAAGCGTATAAGAGAGGGCCCCAGTTTAGGGAAGATTTGAGCGATCGCATCGGCACAGTGTATAACGACGCATGGTCTAACCTAACTCGCCTCCTCTACATCGACCCGGAGGTTGACTTCTCGTTGGAGAAGTGCGCCCGTCTCTTTCAACAAGATACTTATAGCGTGGAGGCGAGGGCGGCTCACTCTATGGTTCCGTTTTCGGAGGGTGCTCTCAGGATCATCAAGGCTAAAGACAGGGGCGCCAACAGACCTGTTTGGGACCCACCGGCATTGGACCCCAACAACTTCGAGAAGATTTTGGAAAAGGCCGAGGCAGATCGTGAAGTCGGGCTGGATTGATTTTCTTGTGTAGGGCCAGCAAAGTGAAACAGTTTCTTTTTTGTAATCCCTGTATTTATTCGACTCGGCCCAGAGTTTTCTGGGGGAGTTTAAACACTGTTCGTCTTAAGTATTCCCACGACTCGGCCCGTAGTATTTGGGGGAGTCTAAACACTTGGTTATCTATAGGGATTTGCTTACCTCGTTTGAGGCGTATGTTATCCCTGGTCTTCTTTAACCGTTGCGTAGTTAAGCATTACCTCGTCACTTATTAACATTGTTCTATCTCGGTTTGAGACATCTTAATGTTGTTTAGCCAGTTAAGGCTGTTTGTAGGCCGTGGTCGTTCACCGCTATGGCTGTGATGAGTGCTAGGAGCTCGCGAGAGCTGGCATTTGAGATTAGTTTCAAACCGTCGGGAGTTTGTTTGCCCAATTTTGAGTCTAACCGTTAGGACCAGCTCAAGTCGTCGTATGTGCTAGTTAGAACTAGGCTTTAGAAGTTATGCGTAAGTGTGCTCGTCAACTTCGTTAAGGTGCTAGTTATTGAAACTAGGATTTAGAAGTTATGCGTAAGTGTGCTCGTCAACTTCGTTAAGGTGCTAGTTATTGAAACTAGGCTTTGGAAGTCATGCTTTAAGTGTGCTCATCGACTCCGTTAAGTAATCTCGGCATTGTGAATAATGCTAAGAACGTGTTATGCACTATAATCAAAGCTTGATGTAAATAAAATAAATGAAATTTTATTGATGAAATCAAACTAAGACAACTAGGTATCAACTATAGAATTGAAAGCCAGATAAAAAGAATAAATAGCTAACCGAGGTGCTACTGATAGTATTTTCTCAAGTGCTCGGAATGCCACGGGTGTTTAAGCTCTTTTCCTTCCAGAGTTTTGAGCATGTAGGTCCCTTCCCGTATAATGTGGGTGATGATGTAAGGGCCTTCCCAGTTTGGCGAGAGCTTATTTTGTTGTGCCTTCAAGTGTGTCGACTCAATTTTTCTAAGTACCCAGTCACCAACCTCAAAGGTTCTCTTTTTCACTTTGCTGTCATGGTAGGCCTTGGTTCTTTGCTTGTAATTGATCATTCTCAGTTGGGCGGTTAGCCTTTTTTCGTCAACTAGGTCTAGGTCCAGTAGTCGGTTGTACTCATTAACGACCTCGTCATAGTTGGTTACTCTGAAAGTCGGCAAGGCCATCTCGGCTGGTGCCATTGCTTCTGAACCGTAAGTCATAGCAAAGGGTGTCTCCCCAGTTTTTGTACGGACGGCCCATAAAGCTAGGGGGAGTTCGTCCAGCCACTTTCCTTGACTGCCTTCTAAATTCTTGGTGAGTGCTCTCAAGACAAGTTTGTTGGCGGCTTCGGCTTGTCCATTGCCTTGAGGATGGCTGACTGACGACTTCTTGTGCTTGACTCCCAACCTATTCATCTCCTCGGTGAAAGCATCAGAGAATTGTAGGCCATTGTCTATCACTATAGTGAGTGGCACGCCAAACCGACACCATATGTAATCATGGATGAAGTTGATGGCGTTCTCTTCAGTGATCTTTGCTAGTGGTTTCGCCTCTACCCACTTGGTGAAGTAATCGACTGCCACAATTACATATTTGTTGCTCCCTTTGGCTAATGGGAACGGTCCAATGATGTCGACTCCCCACATGTCGAATGGCCATGTCGGTATGATCAAGCTTTGTTCTACGGCAGGTACTTTGGGTAAGTCGGAGTAGCGTTGACATTTGTCACACTTCTTTACATAGGCTTGGGTATCCTCCTTTATATTTGGCCAATAATAGCCAAGTGTGATGATCTTGTCGGCAAGGGTTCTGGCCCCCGGGTGTCCCCCACAAACTCCCCCATGTACCTCGGTGAGGAGTTTCTCGGTGCTTTTTGGTGCAACACATCTAAGGAGAGGTCTAGAGAATGACCTTCTGTACAGGATGTCATTCCAGACTATGTATCTTGCCGTCTTCTTTTTGATCGATTTGGCCTCTAACTCGTCCTCAGGAAGCTTTCCCTTCTCCAAGTAGTCCTTGTAGTCGTCGATCCATGTCCTTTCCTCATCATCTAAGAGCAAAATCTCCAGTATTTTATAAGCAGGCTGGTTGGTGTAGATGATCAAGGGATCCGAGTCTTCAGCTGTTGCCATCTTTGAAAGCAGATCGGCTTCCAGGTTGTATTCTCTACCAACTTGCCGTATATCCCAGAACTCAAAGTTCTTGGTCAGGTTTAGGACGAGGTCTTTATACTTGGTCAGCATGTGGTTCTCGGTGTTGTATTCCCCTTTAACTTGATTCACCACCAGTTGGGAGTCGCTGTATGCTACCAATCTTGTCGCACCAAAGAATTTGGCTCTTTCAAGTCCCAGGATTAGGGCCTCATATTCAGCTTGATTATTTGAGGCAGGGAACTTGAACCTGATAAAATCACGTGCAACATGCTCGCCGGCAGGGCTAGTCAAGTAGACTCCGGCGCCGCTTCTACCTTGGGTAGTTGACCCATCGGTGTATAGGACCCAACAGTTGGGCGGTAACTCTTCCAAGGGCTCTCTGTCCATAGGGAACTTCCTTTTTTGGGTGGTTGGCGTATGTTCATTTGTGAAGGCGGTCTCGACCAAGAAATCGGCAAGAGGTTGGGCCAGAAGAGTCTTCCTCGGCTTGTAAGTTATGTCGAATTCGGTCAGTTCGATCGACCAGTTAAGTAGGCGTCCTGAGCTGTCCATCTTGTGAAGTATTTTTCTAAGAGGGGCGTTGGTGTAGACCGTGATTGGGTGAGCCGAGAAGTAGGCTCGTAACTTTCTGGCCGTAATTACCAAGGCATAAGCAATTTTTTTCGGCGTTGAAGTACCTGCTCTCGGCATCTGACAGTGCCTTGCTGACGTAGTAGACCGGCTTCTGGATGCCGCCCTCTTCTCTAACGAGTACAGCTGCTACGGCTCGGTCGGTGGCTGCTAAGAAGACGTACAATGTCTCTCCCATGACCGGGCTGCTAAGTAGAGGTGGAGAGCCGAGGTAGTCTTTCAGTTGCTGGAACGAGGTCGAGCACTCTGGCGTCCAAGCAAAATCCTTTGTTCCCTTCAAGGCTTTGAAAAAGGGGAGGGATTTTTCTGCCGATTTAGCGATAAACCTACCGAGTGCTGCTACTCTCCCGTTCAACCTTTGAACCTATTTGATACAAATCGGCTCCCTCATATCAATCAAGGCTTGGATCTTTTCTGGATTAGCCTCGAAGCCTCGCTGAGAGACCATGAAACCTAGAAACTTGCCCGCGGTAACCCCGAAGACGCACTTGCTAGGGTTGAGCTTCATATCGTTAGCTTTCAAGTTGTCAATGGTCTCTTTCAGATCTGGTATATGGCTGCCGATCTTGGTCTTGATCACCATGTCATCAATGTAGGCCTCCATATTCCGGCCTATCCGAGATTTGAAGACCTTGTTCACCATCCTCTGATACGTGGCTCCTGCATTCTTTAGGCCGAAAGGCATCATGGCGTAGCAGTATACGCCGCCTGCGGCTTGAAAAGCTGTCCTTTCTATGTCGTCCTCGGCCATTTTGACTTGATGATAGCCAGAGTAGGCGTCCAAGAAACTGAGGGTTTGATGGCAGGCAGTGGAGTCTACGAGCTTATCAATCCTGGGGAGGGGATAGCTATCTTTGGGATAGGCCTTGTCCAGGTCCGTAAAGTCCATGCACATCCTGCATTTGCCATTGTGCTTCTTTACCATGACGACCTTTGCAAGCCACTCAGGGTATGTTGCCTCTCTTATGATGCCGGCTTTGAGGAGTTTGTCGACCTCGGTCTCAATTGCTTTTTCCTTGTCGGTAGAGAAGACTCGTCTTGCCTGCTTGACCGGTTTGAAGAACTTGTCGACTTCCAGTTTGTGGAGAGCGACAGCTTCCTTTACTCCCACCATGTCATCTACTTTACAGGCAAATACGTCCAAATTGTTTTGGAGTAGGGAGATGAGTTCTTCTCGTTCTTGTTGGGAGAGTTGCTTCCCAATCTTTACCTTCTGATCTGGATAGTCTGGGTTGATGACGACCTCGTCTAACTAATCCACAGGTTTAAGTTCGGGGCCGTCTCTGAACTCTAGGGTCTCGACAATGATCTGCTTGACCTTCTCCTTGTCCTCCCCTTCCAAACTTAGGTTTTCTATGTCTAACAATTTCTCGATCTCGGTTTCCATGTCAGTTGGATGTGTGGCCCCCGAGCTTGGGACGATGGCTCGAGCCAAGTTTCTCGGCTCGTTCGAAGCTGTGTTCATCGAGATGCAGCCGAAGCCGTGTAAGCCGTAAGTAACCTCGGCCTTAGTTGGGACGTCGTTGTCAAGAATAACCCACTCTTCAGGTTCATCTTCAACAGTCGCCAATATAACCCCGATATGTGGCATCGAGGTTGTAACCGTGGTTGATTTTGAAACCGTGATTCTTTTATCTGGAGTATCAATCTCCATCTTAGCCTTTGCTTTCCTGGACTTCATCACATGTTCCAAAAATTCTCTAGGCGATCCTGGGACGCACCCAATTCCAGCCGGGGTGGGGAACTTCACCCTTTGGTGGGGGAGGGAGGCAACCAGACCCAACTTTCCTTAACTGGGTGCACCTAGGATAGCATGGTAATCACTGTCTAGATCCATGACTATGAAGGTGACCGTGGCCGAGGTTTTGTAGGGATGAGTGCCGACTTCCAAGAGTAAGTCGACGGTTCCTTTGGCATCGGCCTTATGATTAGTGAACCCTTCTAGCCTTCCATTATATGGGGTCAGCATTGTATCGGGAAGTTCCATCTCTTTAAAGGTGCGATAGTATAGCACATCCTTGGCCGCTTCGGAGTCTATGAGGAGCCTGTCTGACTCGCAATTATCAATGCGGCCTGTGATGACCAATGGTTGTTCTCTCATTGCACGGTTTCCCGCCAACTCATTCGGAGAAAAACTGATCACTTCCTCCCTCTCATGGATCCAGGGAGGGATGTGGAAGACTTTACTTAGCTCGTAAATCTGCTCCTTGAGTTTCTTGTTTGATGGAATTTCCTCTCTGATCACGCCTATCAACCTAGCCCGAGGTGGCCTGTCGACCTGGTCATTGTATTTGTCTTCTTCCCTTGGGCGTTTATTTTCCTTGGTCATGAACTGATTGAGCTTGCCTTGGTCGGCCCATTTCTGCAGAATCTTCTTCAGAGCAAAACAGTTCTCGGTGTCGTGGCCGTTATCTGTGATAGGAGCAATACTTTGTGGTATCCCTCGGGTATTTCGGGTTGTCTTTTAGAGGCTTGGGGTTGGGGAGATCCACCAGATTCATGATCTCAGAAATCGGTTTATTGAATGTGGTGAATGTCTCGGTCCCCCTGGTCCTGTTCTTGCCTTTGCCGTTTCCCCAGTTGGTCCCCTGGGATGAGTTTCCGTTATGCGACTTGTCATGATCTCGTTCCCATTCCTTATGACCATATAACGTTTTTTCTTCTCCTCGGCGATGGCCGTGGCGTAAGCAAAGTGGTACAATTTGGCCTTTGTGAGGGGCTCTCTGACTGACAGCTCATAAGTTAACTGCTCTGACCTGTGACCATTCGTGAAGCATACAATGATCTCCCTATCGGTCAAGCGTTCTTCTATTGAGTCGGCAAGGTCCCTAAACCGGTTGTAGAAGCTCAGGGTGGACTCATTTTTGCTCTGGACCATGTTGGCTAGGTCAGACAACCTTTTCTTCCTCACACCAGCGGTAGCAAAATATTCCAAAAATTGTGATTTCAACTTGGCAAAGGAATTGATGCTGCTTTTCTCAAGGTCCATGAACCAGGACCGAGCTGCCTTTGTTAAGGTGTTTGCAAAGGCCTTGCACAGCACGTCGTCCTGATTGGACACTAGGGCCATGGTGGCCTCAAAGGCTTGGATGTGATCCAGAGCATCGGCGTTGCCGGAGTATTTGTGTAGATGTGGTAGCTTTAATTGTGGATTAGGTGGTGCATCCTTAATCCTCTGCGCGAAGGGGCGCATAGCATCGTAGTCATTATTGGGTTTCCTGTGTCCCTGGTTCATCATCTCAATGTTGTCGAGCCTTTCCCTAAGGTCGACAATGTCCCTTGTGCTGAATGCCGAGGTATGACTGGAATTGACTATGCTTCAGTCTCGGCGTCTCCTTTCACCTTGGTTTGGTTCGAGGTGATGCCTTGAAGGAGTACGGCGAGGTGGAGTGTGCCGGGGTGGATCCAGCCGGGGTGGTGTGCGCCTTGGTGGATCCTGTCTGAGAGGTGAATGACGTCGGGCGTCCCCACGACGTCTTTCCTCTATAATTCCCACTCCAGGGGATTCATCTTCTTGTTCTTCCCGGTGGCGATTAATGTGATCTCTCAGGTCTCCATCTAGATTGAGTCTTCCTAACCGTCCGTCTTGGCGACTTACACGGCTCCTGGGGGGCACATCCCGTCTACGATTTTGTAGGGGCTCCCTTCTGCTCACTCTGTCGTCCAGATTTGTCCCCCTCGTTCCAGACGGCTGGAGTAGGTTAGCCAAGGAATTTTCGGGGTCAAGATCTAACAGGGCTCGTTGTACGTCGGCCATCTGTTGGAGTGTGTGGACATTCTGTTGGAGCAATGTTCTCTTGTCCAATGGCAGCGGCTGTGATGGTCCTGCTCCATTGTTTCGGGATCCTGTCCGTCGGCGGCGCCCATATTGATTAACAACATTGGGGGCCGGCCCCTTTGAACGTGTATGCATTCCTCCCCCTTATGCGGGTGCCGTAGGTCGGAGCCTTTGGTTCTGTGCAGCAGCGTTTGTGTTTTCGGGGGGCGGTGCATCCCTTGTGGTTTCTTTAGAAGGGATGGCTTCTCGCCCGTCAACCAATTCTCCGGCCATGGTCTGGAATTATCTGGCTAAAGAACTGGCCAATCGATTTTTCCGGCAATGGAACCAAACTGATTACGCCAAAATCTGGTTGGATCAGCCTTCGTCTAGCGGTTTGGATAGTCCCAGCGACAGTTCTTGATGGCCGGATCTGCACACACGAAACAAACGTAAACTACACCGGGGCTTCACCGGCGAAGGCCCTCCGGTGTAAGAATAAGGATATGGGTGATTAGAAATAGAGAATCAATTGACTAGATTAGAGCCAAAAATTCATTACCCATTTTCCTGTTGTGAGGACCTGTTTATATAGGCGTGGGTGAATGAATCCTAGCTTGCTAGAGAAGCTAGGATGCCCGTGTTGATGTAGGACTCGCATTCCTTGGAGATAGACTCCTGATAAAGATGGATGATATCCTGTTATCTGGTATAAAAGATATCCTTGTTTAGATAAGGACTCTTTAGTGTCAGAGTTGTAACATAACTCTGTAAAAGGTTTCCCAACGATAATGGGAGGTTCTTGATGTAAATCGGCCCGTCATCCAACTCGGCTCGTCATAGAGGCCGGCTAGGGATTAGGCTTCTCGGACTTGGCCCAGGCAAGGACTGCCTGCTCGGCCTTACTGATGTCGGCCTATAAACATGGGCTTCTCGTGAGTGGGCCTCCCGGTATAGGTCTGTTAGGCATGTGGGCCCGGAGTATCTGAGTTCCGTTTAACCAAGTCGGTTTATGTCGTTCACATGCAATTAATCACATCCACTAAACATCAATCATGCACAATATTCATGACTATTGAACATAAAAGAATGAAGGAAAATAGAATCACTTTTGATAAACCCAACAATAAATTAATTTAATAAAAATTAAACACAATTAATCATAGAGTTGATACTTGTTACCTCCAATCCGTAGAATAGAAAATTAGTTCATCATAAATTGATGAACAATAATCTTTGATGAAGAAGAAATCATAAAATTCTAGAGAGAAAAATAAATAAAAGTCTTGCCTCCCAGTATATTTGCTTAACCCTAAAAACTAACTAATGAGTTCTATTTATACTAGGAAATAGGGAAAAGAAATAAGAAAAATAAATAAAATAAATAAAATCCTAATCCAAGTAAAAACGTGAGTTGCTGGTTGCCGAGCCGTCTTTAGTCGGATCTCTGAATTTCCAGTAAGATCCCTGACCTTTTCACAAATTATAATTTGGCCCTCTAATGTTTAATAATGCTAGAAAAGTCCTGAACTTTTGAATAACTGCAGTTTAGTCCCTGGACCTTCAGATTCTGCACAGCTGCCCTCAGTCTTCTGGAAATTCCTCTTAAGTCCCTGGAGATCCAAATTTCGCCATATCTTGCATATTTTATGCGCTTCCCACCTGTTTTCTAAATAAACACTAAAACACATATTAAACACACAAATACTCAAGGATTTCACCCAGAATAAGTCTAGAAAGTCCGAATAGATGAGTATAAAACTCATCCATCAAATACCCCCAAACTTAGACTTTGCTAGTCCTCGAGCAAACAACAAAACAATACTAAAGAAAAGATAAAACTAAACATAAATAAATACTACTATACTAAAACACGAAAATAAAGAAAACTACTACAATAATTTTGGTCTCTCCCATAGTTAACATGAAAAACATACTACCCAATGTTTCAACTCGATTTAGGAACAAAACCATGCAAATGACTATATACTTGGAATAAATTAAATATTTATCTTAGGCAAAATAATCAAGCTACAAATCTCTTGTGCAATAGAATATGAACACCATTCCTTCGCCTATCAAGATATGAATAACTTTATAAAGCATAGTACCCACACATTCTCTTGCTCAACCCGTATTAAAGCAAGGCATAAGAAAGATTCGACACATGATTCTCCTTTGATGAGCTCCCACACAATTTAACACTTGATTCCCCTTTATATTTATTTATTTGTAGATATATTTATTTATGTATTTATTTTTTGGCCTTTTAGGTCTTCGTAGGTAAAATAATATTTATTTATTCTTGGAATGGGGATTGGCACCAAGGATTTGAGAATTATCGTATTACCACATATCCCTTTAATTTTTGGCCTTATCGCATTTTGCGAGCATTCGATTCAATGCTTTCATTCCTTGCCATTTCTCCCACTCTTCTTAACTAAGACCATTTTATTCGGGAATATTTACACATAATTGGGGCTCACTTCAAGGAGACTCACCGTCCAATTTCTCTCATGCTTACCCTTTAATCACACAATCTTACATAAGATAATGCGAGGGTACTATAACTCAATAAAGATCTATAAATAGTGCACTAGGGAGTTATAGCTTAATCATGGAACCTAAGTTAAATATTAAATAAATTCCACATGTAAAGAAATTCACAAGCTTTTATCCCAAACAAATCTCAATGGCGATAGTCAAAAGAAAAAAAACTACGGGAGATTTTTTTTTCAAAAGAAAGTAAATGAATTTGACCGCACCGAAGTTGCCTACGTTCCCTTTAAAGTGAGACGAACCCACAATAAAGAGCTCAGGTCACCGTAGTTCGAACCAACCCAAAAATAGGAACGCATTTTTTTTAAGCTAAGAAAAACAGGTAACATGGTGGAATAGCACTTAAAATAATCCCACCCCCAAACATAAATTAAACAATGTCCTCGTTGTGTTAAGCGCAAAATAGGAGAGCATGAACACAGAGAATGATTATGGCTCTAAAAAAAATCCCAACAAGAAAGTGCACCTCACAACAACAGGCATCCCAAATAGAACAATAAATCCACATAACTGTTTATCCCATCAATCCCAGCTCAAAGTCCCATTATAGATTATCCAGTTTACCCAAAGACACACGACCCGAAACTCAATTCAAGCAACTATTTCCATATAGTATTAACAAAATAAAAATAATATAAAGCTTGAAAGTGAAATTAATCGAATAGAGACATACCTGATGTCAATTTGTTACCGTTAATGTAAAATTTCACTTGGGTCAACAACTTTTTTATCATTCTGTAAAATTGATTTGATGATGTACTGTATGAGGCCAAAATTGTTGCCCGAAGTAGAGAATGAATTTGTAAGGACATGGCTTGCAACACAAGTCATTTAGACTTCCATTTATAAAATTATGATTATAATGTTAATTTATGAAGTATAGTTGATAATAAAATGTGTAGAATTCCTGAATATATAATTACCTAATTGTGATGGGCAAAAGGGTAATATAATATCACTAAGCTTCTTGAAAGGGTGTAGTCCCTAGGTGAAGTGACACAATGTTTCCTATTTAAAGGCCCTTCCATCAAGCCCAGAAACAACTATTCATTCTTGTTATCTCTCCTAAATTCTCTTCACATTATTGAAGTACTTGAGAGATTAAGAAGTCACTATTACTTAGAAGATCTTCATTCCATACTTCTTCTTCTTCATCTTATTTCTCCCTACATCATCCATGGATTCAACAGGTATATATATTACGCTTCCGCCTTCATCTTCTTCTTCCTCAATCTTATTCTGAAATGAGCGTGACATTCAGGGATATAAAGAATTGTTCCAACAATTGGTATCAGAGCCTGATTCATCTTTAGTTTAAGTTTGAGTTCTTTTTTTTTTTTGGAAAGTGTATACTTTCAATTTTGATTCATTTTCCCTGTTGAATCATTAAGTTTTGATGTTGATTAGGGACTCTAATTCGTTCATAGAGTACTGATAATCATCATCTAAAATTCAGAAAATGGTTTGAAAGTATTTTGTTCATTAAATTAAAATGGTTTAAGTTAGACTATCCCTTCATAACATGGTTTTATGTTTTAAGTAAGGTATCATGTGGATCTACTTACTTGATTCCATTAATTTTAAAAGCAAGATTATCCTAAATAACATGGTTTTATGTTTTAAGTACATACCATGTGGATCTACTTGTTATTCATGCTTTTTGGGACAAAATATAGAAAAAGTGCAGCAAAAATGCATGAAACGGTGGCTTTAGCCCGGTCGGGTCTTATGTTCTGCCCGGTCGGGTATTATAAGTTGTCCGGTCGCGCATGTACACTATTCACAGGGTTTTGCTTTTTCAAAGATGTCGCACAATTTTGTTCCTCTTTTGAACAAAACATACATTTTTTCAAACCCTAAGGCCTTGATTAATTATATGCTTTGACAATTTTATTCATTGTTTAAATAATATTGTCGCCTAAGTGATTTACGTTATTTAAACCCTTAAATTGTAAAGTGTTGGATGTTTAAGTTAATATGTGAATGACTTGAATTTTCCCAAGAAGATCTTGACATTTGACTAAACTTAGGCATTCATGTGGTAACAAATAAAATGAACATTAGGATATTTTCTTAGGTACTTATGTCGGCCCAAAGAAGATTAAGTATTTATTAAAATATAAGTTCAAATTACTTGTTACCTAAGGCAATCATTTATGAGTCAACTCGCAATCCAAAGATTAGTTTTGATGTCATGTTGATTGTCTTATTGATGGATTTCGTTGATATAATTAATCATTTTTCATTTTGTAGTTTCTTATTCATGTTTTTGTTTTCATTCTTTTTTGTTCTCAAAAACCAATAGATTTACTTATTGCTTCATCCGTGATTACTGCTATGAGTACTTTACCGATGCTTAACGGGACTAATTTTAAAACTTGGAAAAATAAATTGATGATGATCTTAGGCTATATGGACATAGATCACGCATTAAGGGAACCGTTTCCTCTTCCTCTTTCTGATATAAGCACTCAAGAAGATTGCTTAAATAATGAAAGTGGGAACGCTCCAACCGCGTGAGTCTAATGATCATGAATATAGTTGTCCCGGAGACCATTTTGGACGGTGTCTCCAAGGACGTCGATGCTAAAACATTCCTTGATATGATTGAGGGATGTTTGGCATCTACTTCTTCTCATGGGACAAAGAGAAAAAGGGAAGGACATTGCGGTTGCAAGTAAAAAGAAGCTTAAGAGATCATCTCATGATCATAAAGAGGAATGCTTCTTTTGCAAGGACCTCACTCACATGAAGTATGACTGCCCTAAGTATCACGCTTGGCATGCTAAGAAAGGTATGTCATTTGGAATTATTTGTGATAAAGGCTAATTTGGTTTCATTTCCTACATATACATAGTGGTTGAATTATGTTACAACAACTCACATAATGAATGTCTATGTAGGATTGCCTGAAATACCGAAGTCCTGGAGAAGATGAAGGATTCATCTATATGGAAGCCGGGATCCGGTTGAAGTGAAAGGCATCGGGAATTTTGGTTATTGTTAAAGTGCTTAGTGTTATTTGTATAAATAATACATTTGTTGTACCGTCATTTAGACGGAATTTGATATTTATCACACTATTGAACAAAAAAGGTTATTTTGTTTATCTTTTATACATGTGATTTTTATTTTAAATTCCAAGGTTGTTGGTACTAGTACTTTGTCAAGTGTTCTTTATTTACTTGATATTATTCAAACAATAAATTTGTCCCTTAAATAATGAAACCAAAACTAGAAAGCAAAAGTTATCAAGTAAAGTTTATATTTTATTAAAGCATAGGCATTTGGGTCATATTTCCAAGAGGAAAATTGATAAGCTTATGTTAAAGGAAAATCTTAAACAAACTTGATAATTTGGAAAATACTTTTGCATTAAATGCCTTAAAGTAAATTTACAAACATTATAGTATTCTCAAGAGCATCAAGTGTCTCAATGAACTAATGCATTCGGATATTTGTAGGCCATTAATTATTCCTTCATGGAAAAGGTCAACAATAGTTATTATGTTCAAAATGACTAACTCTTAGTTTGAATACATTTATTTGCTTCATAAAATATTGAGTTTGGACGTTGTAAAAGTCTTATAAAGACAAAGTTGGAAATCAATTTTGAAGACTATTAAGAACATTAGGGTCATTCATGATGGTGTGTACATATTTGGAATGATTGTTAAAAGGAACAACGTCTAGGTCCTTTTTACTCGCTATTTTGAAAGAGTGTGGGATTATCTCTCTCTACATTGAGCCGGGTACGCCTAGCATGAATATTGTAATAGAGACATATTGAAATCCTTAAGGATATGGTAATAAGTATGTTTTATACTTCTCTTACCTAACTCATTATGGGCGATACGTTAAAGCCGCAACCTTTATTCTCATTAAAGCTCCCTCCAAGGCTACTAATATAAACCCTTAATGATTTAAGGACGCGTTCCTTATTCGTCCTTAAATCATATTCATTTATGGGGTTGTCTAGCATAAGGATAGACTTTATAAGTCTACTAAGGGCAAGTTAGACGTAAGATTATTAGTAGTTATTCATGGGGTAAGCCGAGAGAACTAGGGGATATATAAATTTTACAACCCGAAAGTTAGAACGTTTTGAAAAACGAGAAATGCTAGGTTCTTTTAAGGATGTTGAATTTAGTGGGAGAATTTGGAGTAATATTTTGAATTTGAAAAGGAAGAGGAATTCATTTGTATGAAATCCATTTATATACCACTTCCCATAGTTCCAATTGGATATCAAGTTTTGAACTTGACATTCAAGAAGAACATACAATTCAAAATAAATATGATTTCCCTATAAATATTGAACAACATGGAAATGTTGATCATAAGAAGGAAATTCAACAACCTCAAAATAAGATAGAACCGGTGCCCTTTGGAAGATCCAATAGAGTTAGAAGAAAGTGCAAATCCGGATAATTATGAAGTGTATATTGCCGAGAATAAAGGACACTTAGGTTTAGTGGGAGATGAGTCTCTCATTTTCCATAAAACCATTAATAGTTCTAATTCTCATATAGTAAATTAATGTCATAAATGAAGGGTTAAAATCTATAAGGATAACAACGTTTGGGATCTTGTCCCATTACCTAAAGATGTGAAACCTATTGGGATTAAATTAATCTTTATGACCAAAAGGATTCACAAGGTAATATGGAAAGATATAAAGCCCATCTAATTGTTAAAGATTTGACTCAAAAGGAAGACATTAATTATAAAGAAAACACTTTTCCGGTATCTTCTAAAAACACTTTTAGATCATTATGGCACATATAGCATATTATGATCTTGAAGTTTATCAAATGGATATAAAGACAACTTTCCTTAATGGAGACATTGAGGAATATATGGTTGATTTGGATCAAACTAAGCAATTAGTTTGTGAATTTAAAGAAATCCATTTGTGGACTCAAGCAAGTTTCTCATCAATGGTACTTAATCAAGTTATTTTTATTTGGTTTTGAAAAGAATCTTGATTAAGATTGTGTATACCATAAGTTCAGTGGGAGTAAATTTATAATTTTGGTCTTATATATGGATGATGATTTTGCTTTCTAGTAATGATATGAACCTTATTAAGGAAACTAAGAAATTTCTTATTTGAAATGAAAGATCTTGGTAAGGCATCTTTGTATTAAGAATCCAAATTCACCGTGATCAATCACGAGATGTTTTAGGATTATGACAAAAGACCATATGGAAAGGTATTACAAAAGGTTTAGCATGCAAAAATGTAAACCACATGACACCCCTAATTTTAAAGGAGACATTCTTAGTCTCAAACAGTGTCCTAAAAGTAAATTTTGAATCCAAGTATATGAAAAATTCCCTCTTTACATCAGCAGTAGGAAGCTTAATGTATATGTATATCTTACATTTAATGTTGGGATGCTTGGTCAATACCAAAGCAATCCGGAAAGAACATTAAGTAGCAGCCAAAAAAATGATAGAAGTATTTACAAAACACCAAAGAACTACATGCCTATGTTTTGAAGTCGGATCATCTTGAGATCATTAGGTATTCCGACATTAGTTAAATATATGGCTGCATATGTTTTAATGGACTGTAATTTGTCAAAACAAGTGTCGAAAGACCAATTAAGAAATGACTATCAGGTAGCAGTTCTGTACTCTAACAAGAGTTTATGGATTTAGACATTAATTATCTTGTTATAAAGAAAAGAGTACAACATGAACGAAAGGGATACAACTTATAGAAACAAACTCTATTTAGAGGATCCATTTATGAAAGAGTTATCATCTTCAGTGTTTCACGAGCATGTTGCTCATATGGGTGTAACAATTTTTGATAACATTTAGTATAGTGGGAGTTTGTGTTGTTCTTTCATTAATTGTTCTATTATTTAAAGTTTTGATCTCATTTGGTTAAGTTGGACTAGTTGGAAGAATATGTATATATTCATTATGATTCCATACTACACATCTATACTTTTGATCTATGTCATTTAGTTAGATTTGTATACGTGATTATTGTGGGTTTAGTTGCGAATCAATTACAACGACTGCCCCTTTAGTCCTATACTTGTATGGCTAATGGACGAGATTGTTATAAATGACAATAAAGTGCGCACATTAGGGTTGTCATTTGTGTTATATTCATGATTTAAAGGAAGGACTTTGTTTTGCAACCCAAGTGGGAGATTGTAAGGACATGGCTTGCAACACAAGTCATTTAGACTTCCATTTATAAAATTATGATTATAATGTTAATTTATAAAGTATAGTTGATAATAAAATGTGTAGAATTCTTGAATATATAATTACCTAATTGTGATGGGCAAAAGGGTAATATAATATCACTAAGCTTCTTGAAAGGGTGTAGTCCCTAGGTGAAGGACACAATGTTTCCTATTTAAAGGCCCTTCCATCAAGCCTAGAAACAACTATTCATTCTTGTTATCTCTCCTAAATTCTCTTCACATTATTGAAGTACTTGAGAGATTAAGAAGTCACTATTACTTAGAAGATCTTCATTCCCTACTTCTTCTTCTTCATCTTATTTCTCCCTACATCATCCATGGATTCAACGGGTATATATTTTATCGCTTCCGCTTCATCTCTTCCTCAATCCTATTCTAAAGTGAGTGTGGCATTCAGGGATTAAAATTGTTCCAACAGAATTGTGTAATCCAGCAGGAATGTGAGTACGATGGCGGAATGATGGGTGTTGGCCGATGTTGAGAGAGCCAGAGTTGGCGAAGAGGAGGGAGACTCGCCGGACTGTTGAGATATAAGACCGGAGCTTGAGGGCAACGCCGACGGAACTGCTGTAATGGTTGCCGGTCGGAGAAGGTTTTGTGCGTGGCGAAGAAGACTCGACAGTAGTGGTTATTTATGGCCGGTAGTGGTGTGGATGTCGGGTATAGAGGGATGAGAGAAAGGGCTAGGTTTCTTTGATTTGGGGAAATCCCGTTCACAATCCCCTTCTTTTCCGCTTCCTTATTTTTTATTGTATGTGCACGCCTCAGAACGTACAAACTCCCTCTTTCCCAAGCGGCTGCTCCATGCGCTCGCCCCAATACTTTCACTTAAAACATCAAAATCTCTGTAAGCTATGCGGCAGCTTAAAGCAACCGCATAGTGCTTCTTTCAATTTTCCAGTTTTGCCCCTGTCTCATCTTTCTCCTGAGAATCAGTCCTCCCTTCTGTTATTTTGACATGTTTTCGTCAGAAATTTAACAAAAAACTAGAAACCACTTGTTAATTGTTAGAAAACTATAAAAACTAAAATATAAAAATTAAAAAAAAATGTTTTTTTTTTAGGGTGACACTATTTACACACTCCTATAAACCCACAAACTCGGAGAGGTTCTTTTGAACGACGCAAGACACGAACTAAAACTGTTCACCCCCAAACTTAAATCATGTTATATCTTCTATGCATAAATTGTATGAGAACATGAATTATGAGCGGGGATGAAAAACACAACAAAAATAAAAGAAAGCAATTAAAAGTTACCCAGTTGGGTTGCCTCCCAACAAGCGCATTTGTTTAACGTCGTTAGCCCGACGATGGCCTCGATTTTAACCGGGGCATGTTTCAAACTTGGGATTTCTTCCTTTCACCCATCGCATGCATTCTCGGGCGCTCATGCCCACCGCACGCCACACATATTTCCCTCTTTTTATCAAGTCAGGTGGAATCCATGAGAGATTTTGACCTTTCCGTTTGACTTTCTTTTTTCTTGGAGTACTACCCACTTTCGCACCATAACAAGAAAAACAATGTGCAGTAGGAGGTTTTTATTTGTCAACGTAATCTTCATCCCAAAACTTTGATGGGATTTATACCTCTTCCATAACACAACATGACTCTCTTTCTAGAGACGATCCTTTCATGGATTCAAGTACAGGCACCATGACATTCTCTCCTAACACATTCATGGAGAGGGTCCCGTCTTTCACATTAATGACCGTGTTAGTAGTAGCCATGAACGGACGCCCAAGCAAAATGGGTGTTTCATCCATCCTACCAACATACCTCTCCATCTCTAGAACGACAATATCCACTAGTGCAATCACTTTGTCAACTTGAACTAAAATGTCCTCTACAATGCCCATAGGATGTTTGATTGAACGATCCGCCAATTGAAGGGACATTGTAGTAGGCTTCAGTTCACCTAGCTTCAATTTCTTAAACACATAATAAGGCATTAGATTAATGCTAGCACCTAGGTCCAACATAGCCTTCACCTTTTTAGAATCCCCCAAACTTATTTGGATGTTAAAACTTCTGGGGTCCTTTAGTTTTGGTGGAAGGTTTTGTTGAAACACGGCACTAGCACTTTCAGATATAATCACCTTTTCATCTTTTCCGTACCTCTTTTTCCTGGAGTTTATATCTTTGAAAAATTTAGCATAAGATGGAATACTTTTAATGACATTTAGCAAAGGAAGGTTTATATTCACTTTTGAGAACATGTCATATATTTCAGAAAATTGCTTGTCCATCTTATGTTTTAAAAGTCTACCAGGAAAAGGGACGGGAGGAACATATGGTTTGGGGGATGAAGATTTCTTTTTAAGCTTGTTCTCCAAGCCATCTTCCTCACAATCTAAGCCATCTTCCTCACAATCTAAGTACTCTGCAGGTATTCCATAACAGGATACAGGGGAGGAGAATGAGAAGTAGGCACCTCATCACTTACCACCTTTACATCTTGTATTACAGTGATTGCCTTCGCATGCTCTGTTTTATTTCCTGAAGTACCCAGTGCTTGACTCCTTAAGGCCTCCGCAAGTTGCCCTATTTGAGTCTCCAACTTCCCAATGGCTGCTTGGTTTTGTTTCTGAGCTTGCTCTTATGCTAGTGCCATTCTTGTCAAAGCTTCCTCCCATTGTGGCTTTGGGTCTTGATAGGTCCCTTGGCCTTGTTGAGGTGGATGGTGAAGAGGTTTTTGTTGTTGTTGATTGTTCCACCCAAGATTAGGGTGGTGTCTCCACCCAGGATTGTATATGTTAGAATAGGGGTCATTTTGTGGAAGCCTTGTTGAAAGGAATTCATAGCGTTGACCTGTTCCTGTTCAAGGTGAGCAGACAATTGTCCACTAGCTGAACAAGCATTAGTGAAATGAGTAAATGAACCACAATTATAACATGCATCATGAACAACACTAACATTATTTTGAGTGTTGTTTACAGTTAATAATGCAATTTGCTTAGTTAAGTTCGCTAACTGCCTTGCCATGTCATCAGTTTGACTCAATTCATGCACTCCCCGCACATTACCCCTAGTACTCTTTTGCTGAGAATTTGCCCCCAACATTTCAAACAATTCTTTAGTTTCTTGGGGGGTCTTACATCCTACAGATCCACCTGCCGCATTATCAACCATAGCTTGGTTGATTTGGGATAACCCATCATAAAAGGCTTGATTCAATAGGTGTAGGTCAAACTCATGGTGAGGACATTGCATCAGTAACTTTTTAAATCGCTCCCACGATTCGTGGAAGGGATCACCTGGTTCCTGAGTAAAACCTATGATCTTTTTCCTCATCTCTGACAACGTAGCATGGGAATAAAATTTATTCAAAAAAGCGTTTTGCATTTGATCCCATGTTGTTATACTACCTGGCGCTAGAGACATTAAACAGGTTTTCACTGCATCTTTTAGACAGAATTGAAAGCATCTTAATCTAAGTTGATCATTATTTTAAGTCCCCGAGTGGGAGACACTCTATGATATTAAGATAATCTCTCACAAAGTTCAATGCATCTTCCTTAGCCATCCCGTGAAAGCTAGGAAGCATGTTAAAATATGTATTTTTAATTTCATACCTTCTTGCCATGGCTGGCAAGGCAATGCAAGAAATAGCCCCATCAATCTTGGGACGGGCGTATTCTCGCATGGTTTTGGTTTGGGGATTTTCCACATTATCCCCCATCTCAAATTCTTGATCCTCTACCTCGGTGGTAGAAGTCTCAGATTCGGTTTCTTGTTATTCTTCGAGGGGAATGCCCTCTTCTATCCTATCTATGTTATCGTTCAACGGAACCAAGGTAGGTTTCAATGAACGACGACCAAGCATAAACTACTATTTCTCAGAATTAAGTCCCCGGCAGCGGCGCCAAAAACATGATGTCTTAAATTTACCCTTGCAAGTGCAAAAGTTACCGGTGTAGTATATGCAAAGCAGGGTGTCGAACCACAAAGGACTATATTGGAGAAAATAGCAATTTAAAACAGTAAAATAAATAGATTTGATTTTGAGATTTATTAACTAATAAAACAATTAAATAAAAGAGCAATTGAAAGAAATATAAATATGAGAAAAAACCTACAGATTGGGTTCACAAGTATCTTCCCTATGGTCAAATTCCCTAATTATGTTAATTATTGTTGGGTGTTCATCACTAATTTAACAATCCGTCCCGCAAAGTTAAGATCGTAATTTCTTTTGTTGTTATATTTTCCGTAAAGTCTACACAACAACGCACAAAGAATCCCTTAAGAACACAATAATATATGAACTTGAATCCTAAATCGGCCGCAAGCCACTCAATAAGATTCAATTACCAAATGGATGGCTTATATGCAATTAACCCACTTACATACAATTAATCACATCCACTAAACATCAATCATGCACAATATTCATGACTAATGAACATAAAAGAATGAAGGAAAATAGAATCACTTTTGATAAACCCAACAATAAATTAATTTAATAAAAATTAAACACAATTAATCATAGAGTTGATACTTGTTACCTCCAATCCGTAGAATAGAAAATTAGTTCATCATAAATTGATGAACAATAATCTTTGATGAAGAAGAAATCATAAAATTCTAGAGAGAAAAATAAATAAAAGTCTTGCCTCCCAATATATTTGCTTAACCCTAAAAACTAACTAATGAGTTCTATTTATACTAGGAAATAGGGAAAAGAAATAAGAAAAATAAATAAAATAAATAAAATCCTAATCCAAGTAAAAACGTGAGTTGCTGGTTGCCGAGCCGTCTTTAGTCGGATCTCTGAATTTCCAGTAAGATCCCTGACCTTTTCACAAATTATAATTTGGCCCTCTAATGTTTAATAATGCTAGAAAAGTCCTGAACTTTTGAATAACTGCAGTTTAGTCCCTGGACCTTCAGATTCTGCACAGCTGCCCTCAGTCTTCTGGAAATTCCTCTTAAGTCCCTGGAGATCCAAATTTCGCCATATCTTGCATATTTTATGCGCTTCCCACCTGTTTTCTAAATAAACACTAAAACACATATTAAACACACAAATACTCAAGGATTTCACCCAGAATAAGTCTAGAAAGTACCGAATAGATGAGTATAAAACTCATCCATCAATGGGGACATCGAAATTCCTCCCAACAAAATAGTCTGAATAGTGCTTGCGGAAGACTTTCGTTTGTACTACGACCATGAACGATTGTGCCTGCAATCACCTTACTTTTCTTGGTAGTCGAGTCGGGCATCTAACAGTGATTTCATTCTCATCATCCAAGACTTGTGATGATAGCCTAAAGAGAGTAAATTGACTGAGATTTACATGGGTAGAGAATATGTGCTTTTGAATTCACGGGCTGATCCTTTTTTTTTTTTTTCTCTACAAGAGACTAATATATATAGTTGGATGAGATCACAAATTTACAGTTTCATACGGATTAGTAGTTATCTTATATATACATACATACATACATACATACATACATACATACATACATACATACATACATACATACATACATACATATATATATATATATATATATATATATATATATATATATATATATATATATATGTGGTAGGTGCTCAAATGAGAACCTAAATATCGTGAGAACCAATCATAACCATTATATTAGAAAAAAATCAAGGGTCCATATGTTAGATACAATTGATACACTTAGATACATTACAAAAAATTCGATTACACTTGGATACAATAGGTTAATAAGTATTGTATCTAAGTGTTGCACTTGGATACACTATGTTAAAAACTAATGTATCCAATTTTTTTCGAAAATTAACTAATGTATCCAAGTGTATCCAATGTATCTAACATTGGGACCCTTGATTTTTTTTTTCTAATCTAATGGTTATGATTGGTTCTCACGGTTCTCATATAAAATGGTTCTCACAGGAGCGCGACCTTATTTATATATATATATATATATCTCGAAATAGATGGGGTAATATATGTTTCTAGATGGATTATATACATACGATTGTATGTATTAATGTAGTGTTGGAGCAATTATTCCACATTGAGATTTAATTAGGCAAGTCTTACCATATAAATATTCAGGGCCGCTCTTCGCATAACCAATTAGTTTTGAGTTGTAACATTAGACTTTATCATGGTATGAGCTGATGCTTTACACGTGTGAGCCAATGATGATTAATTAACCCTGTGCCACCCAAATATATATCCACACGTAATCGCAAAATTCGGCTATGAGTGAGGTAGCGTATTTTCTACGTCGGAAATTAAATAGGCAAGCTTTAATTATATAAAGATTCAAAAAATCTCAGACTTTATCATTATCATGTTGATGTATTTTTTTTGGTACATAGCTAATTAGTGATACATCATGTTTTACTCCTTCCGTCCTATTTTAAGAGTTAAAAAACAAATTATGGGCACAAGAATTAATGAAATAATGTTTTTATTATAAAATATAAGATGGAGGGAGTATGTGTATATACTTCTTCCAAGCGAATCTAATCGCTACTTATTTTCGTTTTAGGCGTCTCATACTAATTGCTACAAACTTAAAATATTTAATTTTCTCTCTTATCCACTCACAACAACTATCCACTAATTTATTTTATCTCTCCTAATCACTCACAACACTTATTGTTCTAACATATTTTCTTATTCTCCGTACAATACCTAATGAGAAAATTTTGGGGGAAACTAGTTTCTCTATAAGTTATAAAACGTCATGTTTTTATAGGTTTAAGGTTTAGAGTTTTATGTTTGGGATTTAAAAGTTAAAAACAAGATTTTTTATAACTTATGAAAGAACTAGTTTCCTCCAAAAACACACTCATATACCTAATTATGGAGTAGAGGAATAATTCTGCATGTAATGGTTTGGATGAATATAACAGATAGGGAGTGGAGTATTTTGTTTGGTTAGAGTCACTTGGCTAAATTTATGTCTGTTGTCTAAGAAACCACAAATTCTGAGCTCGAAAAGTGAAAATGTCCAAACGACTGACAAAAACATTTCTGTACACATACATACACACTCATAAATGGAAGATATACGATAGATACTGTTTAACTAAATGCCAATGACACTTAGCTTTTACATGGTCTGAAACTGCTTCAACGGAATTATCTGCAACCAGTGAAACTGAGATAATTTTATTAAACGTTTTGGTATCCAATGTAAAACGTTCAGTATTCAACATGAAAAACAAAAAATAAACTTGTTAGTTCCACTTTTTACAAAAAATGTTTTTACATTAAGTAGTGCACGTTTTACAGTGTGTACCAAAATATTTTACTAATGTTGTCTTTTTTTCACTCATTGGAGTGTCACACCTAAACTTAAGTTGGAGCGGTTCGAAATCCCGATTTACATGTATACTCGTCCGTCTCATAAAAATATCGCGAAACTTCCTTTTAAATATTTTATTGATAAACACAATTTGCTATATGAAAATTTTATATACTTTTTTATTTAACGTGGCTCACTTGTCATAATCATAACAACTATTCTCTACCCAACTTTCTCTCTCTTACCTCAATTTTCATACTCAATACAACTGTCAACTACTATTCTCTTCTTAATTCCCATGCACACTCAAAAGTGTGCACTTTATTATGAGACTGAGAGTGTGTAATATGGTTCCATGTCGAGCTTGCCACATCGTTCCATTTTATTATTTTGTGGATTTTATTGACTTTATAGTTATGGGCTCCACTAAATTTAAAATTCATCTCATTCATCGAACTCAAAAACATGTCAAAGTAGACAAATTGACAAGCGTCGTAGGAGCATGCTCGGCAAGAGCGATGCTCGAAACCTTGCATGCTCCTATTCAAACTCTACTCGATGATAATATAAAAGTATTAGTTCAAAATCTATTGTTTGTTCCAGCGAATCGGTATCGCAGCGGGGTTTAAGCTGCAACAACAGTCCCACTTTTGAAATCCCAACAACAATTTCATGACCGTGTAGAGAATAATGGATTCATTGCAATACACAACCCTGAAATTTAATCAAATTTCATTGTCTAGTATTTTCCTTTGTATTTTTTACTTATGAATTCAAGCACAAGGTGATATTAAGATTCCGATAAATTTATAAGATGGACCTGGAAATTAACTATATAAACATCTAGATAGGTAGCTTTAAAATTTCCCTCTTGCGTGGATAAAAAGTTATCTTTAGTAGGACTATGTGCATGATTGCGTCGTGGTTATATCTTTTATGGCACTGGTCAAAAGGCTAGAAAGGTAAGAAGAAATAATTAGGTGCAATCCATTAGATTAATTTATTTATTTTACTCATATCCTTATCGTTTTTCTTAATTTAAGAAACTGAAGCAAAGACGATGTTGTCTAGTTAAAGTTTGCTTTTGAATAATTTTGATTAATATTATTTCCATAGTTTTTAGATATGGATTCTTTTATATATATTTTTGAGTTAGAAAGTTCTCCTTTAATAAGTTTAATTAATAGTATTTCCATAGTTTTGTGATAAGTAAGTGAAAGTCATAGTTTAGCTAGGAATGTCAGATTTAAACTCACACAAATGAGATATTTGCTCAGTCGTGTGACTCAACTTTTACACACAAGCAATACAAATGCAAAAAAAATAAAGAACAAATAATATAATCGTCTACTGGTTCAACTCCAGCAAACAACACTTTTTGCTCAAAAACGATTTCACTATTAAAAATTGTTTTACAAACGAAATATTCAACAAGTTAAATAAGGAAATATGAAAACAATGAAAAACAATTACTATTGCTAAACCTTGATAGAAACCTACGAAATGTTGCTCACAAGATGCTTGCAACACAAATCTCAAAAACAGACACAAGACAAAAGAATGAGAGCTCTCAAAAAGTCTTGAAATCTGTGTGAAATAATGAAGTGTATGACTTAACTTTTATAGTTTTGCAACTCCACATCACATTAATGAGGCCAGATCTTCTGGGATAGTGCAATCTCTTCCTATCTTTACTCATTGGATATGTGATACACAAATTCAATAAAATATATTAATAAAAATTTAAAACTAAACCAAGAATATCTATATTGTTAGTTGTTAGTGCCTAAAATAAAGTATGCACGGTTTAGAGAGTTGAGATCCACTAGGATTCTCACTCTTTCAGTCTCCCCCTATTTTGGACTTTCTGATCAAAACAAGATTTAGCCCATAATATCACAAAAACAAAAATCAAAGCTTACACTTAACCCCCTTGAATTAGACATGTGTAAAACACAGTCATACAAATTTCATAAAAATAAGTTATACAAAAAACTAAAATTTAACAAAGAAACGAAAAACCAGAACCTATAGATCAACAAATTATCCAAAGTTTTAACAGACCAAAACAAATAAAGTTCAAGTTCATCAATTAATGCCAAAGAAAATTAATCTGAACATGTGTGGGATGGTCCAGTGTTAGGATAGAGATCAAAAGACAAAAAAGGAGGAAAAGAAAGAAAAATAGGAGGATTAGCTAGATCCGGTCGGACCACCATAGGGACGCAGTCGGACCTATGGGATCCGGTCAGATCATGAAGACTACCCGGGCGGATTTCTTGGCTTGGCGAGAATGGGGATTTCCGACGTAAGTCGGGTCTAGGCGGGGAAAGGAATAGGTCCGGGCGGATCCCCTTGGACAGGAAAAATTGGTATTTTTCGGGTCTTTTCGGGATTCCTTTTGTGTCTAAGTTTAGGTCTTATTCTAGGATGATTATATAAGCAGGGTTCCGCCCCATAACTAATTATAACTCAAAATTTACATATTATAGTGCAAGATTCTTCCTTGGTAGTGCCCCCAGATGTAGTAAAAAATATTGACGAAGTGGGTAAACAATTCTTTGTGTCTCTTTACTGTTTTTCTTCTTTTATCGTTCTTTCTTGTTGGGTTTGCACATTATATTCTTTCGATATGTTTGGTTTAGAGGGTCTATACCAAAACAACTGGCATCAGAGCTTTGGTTAGACGAGCCAAGGGTTTATTCAAGCAGTCAAGAATGGGCAAGGATAAACAAGCGGTGGAAAAGTTCGATGGTTTTGACTACGTGTTTTGGAGGATGCAAATAGATGATCTCTTGTATGGTAAGGATATCTATAAACCTCTATTGGGAGTAAAACCAGAAGACAAAAAATAGGAGGATTGGGATATCCTGGATAGGAAAACACTAGGGGTGATTAGATCTACTTTGTTGAAGTGGATCGCTAAAAACACCAAGAAGGCTAAGACCACGAGGGAGCTACTTGATTATCTTACTGAGAGATTTGAAACACCATCTGCAGTCAACAAGGTTGATTTGATTCGCAAGATGAGGAATCTCAAGATGCAAGAGGGAGGATCATTAACTAAACAAATCGATGAATATATGGATGTTATAGACTCATTATCTGCGTTGGAGATTCCTTTCAGTGATGAGGTTCATGATTTGGTTTTACTAGCATCCTTACCAGCGAGTTGGAGCGGGACGGTGATAGCGTTATGTGATTCAACGGGTAAGAATAAATTAAAGTTTGATGATGTCAGGAATCTACTTCTCAGCGAGGAGAATCGTACGAAGAAGTTGGGGACACCGTCTACTTCGGAATCGGCTTTGGCTACAACAAGCAGGGGGAAGCCAGGTTCTAGCAACAAAGGGAGAACAAAATCAAGGGAAAGCGTAATCAGTGGTAAGGGTAAGCCTGTGTTGAATCAAGAAAGACTAAGGTTCGCGATGGGATCGGTTGAGTGCTATCATGGTAAGGAGTTAGGACACTACAAGAGGGATTGTCCCAGGCGATGGGATAAATCGGCGAATATGGCAACTGAAGGTGAAGATGTACTGATTCTGAGCATTAGTAATGCGCTAGAATCATGGGTGCTGGATTCGGGGGCATCATTCCACTCATGTGGTCATGCAGAGGAGATGGAAAATTATACTTCCGGTGATTTCAGAAAGGTCTATCTGGCGGATGATGAGCCTTTGGAAATCAAGAGGAAGGGGGATGTCAGAATTGGAGCATCAGACGGGAAGGTCCTACATCTACACGGGGTCAGACATATTCCGGGTTTGAAAAAGAACTTGTTATCAGTTGGGCATCTGGATGAAGAAGGTTACACGGTAACTTTTAGCTGGAGGAACTGGGTTATTACCAAGGGAGATTCTGAGATCGCTCGAGGTAAAAAGGATGGTACATTGTATTTGGCGAACAACACCAAGGATAGTATCACGGTAGCATCAGCTAAGGGTGATACAGATTTGTGGCATTGTCGATTGAGTCACATGAATGAGAAGGGGATGCAGGTACTTTGCTCAAAGGGAAGACTACCGGGTTTGAAGACAGTCAACGTGGGGATTTGCAAAGACTCTGTGTTTGGCAAACAGGCGAGGAGTAATTTCTTGAGGACATGTAGGGCTTTGAGGGAAGAAAAGATAGAATTGGTTGGGGACCGGCCCCGGTAACTTCTCTAGATGGTGCATCATATTACATGACCTTCATTGATGACTCTACAAGGAAGGTCTGGGTTTACTTCTTAAAGGGGAAATATGAAGCTTTCAGGGTGTTTAAGAAGTGGAAGGCCTTGGTAGAGATAAAGATGGGACTTAAGGTTAAATGCTTGAGGTCTGATAATGGTGGGGAGTATGAGATTCGGGAGTTCGAGGAATACTATAATGAGAATGAGATTTTCATGGATATTCCAAACACGGTTGGGAGCAGAACGGTTCATGATGGCCAAGATCAGGGAGTCATTGAAGATGAACCACATACTCTAGGACCGGATATTCCGATGCGCAGATCTAACCGAAAGTGTGGATTGGATGGCAAGGCTCTATATTTCTCATGCAAGGAGAAGTTGAAGCTGTGTATAGCTTCAACGGGGCTTGGTGAATAGAGAAAGAGGACGGCACTACCATGATCGAGGTGAGCACTAGGAAGACACTAAGGATGAGTTGAAGATGGATACGGGGCTTATATACACGGTTGATCTCTAGGTGGGAGATTGTTAGGATAGAGATCAAAAGACCAAAAAGAAGGAAAAGAAAGAAAAATATGAGGATTAGCTAGATCCGGCCGGACCACCATAGGGACGCAGTTGGACCTATAGGATCCGGTCGGATCATGAAGACTATTCGGGTGTATTTCTTGGCTTGGCGAGAATGGGGATTTCGGACGTAAGTCGGGTCTGGGTGGGGTAAGGAATAGGTCTGGGCGAACCCCCCTGGACAGGAAAAATTGATATTTTTTAGGTCTTTTTGGGATTCCTTTTGTGTCTAAGTTTAGTTATTATTCTAAGATGACTATATAAGCAGGGTTCCGCCCCACAACTCATTGTAACTCCAAATTTACATATTATAGTGCAAGATCCTGGCTTGGTAGTGCCCCCAGACGTAGTAAAAAATATTGACAAACTAGGTAAATAATTCTATGTGTCTCTTTACTGTTTTTGCTTCTTTTACCGTTCTTGCTTGTTGGGTTTGCACATTATATTCTTGCGATTTGTTTGGTTTGGAGGGTCTATACCACAATATCCAGCAAGTAGAACCACCTTTTTCTCCACCAACTTCTTAACTTTTTTTACCAGAATGTGTAGTCATGAAGGAGTATAACTGGACTCTAATCTTATTCAGATCTTCATTGTGATCTTGAGAAGCAGCAACCTGGGCTTGAAGGGATACAGTTTGGGCTTCAGAAGATTGAATGGCAGAGTCAAGAGCTTCTAGAGAAGAAGCAAAAGACACCTCAGATGGAAGATCAGATGTGGCCGCATCCTGAGTCACATCCTAAGTGTCAACTAGCTATTCCTGGGAGAAGGAAGGTCTGAGTCATATCTCATTAGAAGTTTTACAAACCTCTGTGTAGAATCAATAAGGGTCTTAATTCTTTTAAAGCACTCAGAGATCAAAACCTTAGGTTCTCTCTTTTCAATAGGGACCCCTTGAGCAACTAAAATATGAGAGATGAGGGAATGGAATGGAAGAGACAACTTTTTGGAAGGGGACTCACGAAATTTAGAAATATCATTAAAGTTAAAAGCTCCTAAATCCACACTGCTACCAGAGCGAATCTTAAACATTAATTCAGCTTGAGGTCTTATTGTTAGAGGGACACTAATTTGCAGTTACTATCTATTGGAGGAAACAAAAAAGGAAGTTAAAGACCCACTTCTACAGTCCTTTTACTTACATGCCACTCACTCAAGCTACCATAGGAGAGGGTGGACACAATCTCAAAAAGAGGAACCTTAAATGATTCTTCCTCAACAACTTTAAGACCAAAGAAGGTATTAATGATAGAGGGAGATGTTGGATATTATGCTCTAGGCCCTTGAGAAAGGCCTATATGTTACATCATAGCTTCATTGTTATAGAGATAACAAACCCGATTATTATATCTTTTGCATGTTTATTATAATAACCATTGTTCCTAGAACTTATGAAGGGCTAGCATTAGTTTAATGGATAATAATATGATGATTATAGTGCATAAGATGCGGATTAAACTTGTGGGTACTTGTTGGAGAACAATGTACTGGATAGACCCGTTATGAGATTTATGTCATGGTGTAAGATACCCGCGTGAAAAAACGGAGAAGTTCCCTCAAGAATCTAACACGGCACTTTATGTTCAAGAAAACAGAGTCGCCACGTTGAATTAATTTTAAACCCAATTTAACGAAAATGGTTTGAGAAAATGAGTTCGGAGGTCAGGTTACGCCTTGGGAAGAACGTTTGACGGTTTACCCAATCCGCCTCGGAAAATCGAGTCTCCCTAAGTTTGTTGACCAAAAACGTGCAAGTGTGTGTATGTGTATTTTAAAAGTGGAGAAACTGACTTTAACAGAGAACAGTTAAAAGTTTAACGAAAAAAGGTTTATTTGCAAAGATTTTGATAGAAAGGGGTTAAAACAGAAAAAACACTTCCCTGGACAAACCATCCGTACGGTTGGTGATGGCTGTCCTGGGAATTTTTACAGATTTATCAAAAACAGTCCGGTTTCAGGCAGAAACAGAGAATTCTGTAGAAACTGAACAGGGTGTGACTTTTCCAGATTATTTACATTGTACATAAACATGCACAACAACATCCCTATGCTTTTGATCATTAGATTAGACACCAAAACACATGATTTGGGCATGATCAAAGCAATAATTGGGGAAATAAGAACAAAAGTTGATGAACATAGCTTTGAGCTAAAACAACCATTTAGATGGTTAAAGATGTGGACTTTAACATCCAAATGGATGATTCCTCCAAAATAACACCTTGGAACAACTAAAATCAACCTTTGGATGGATAAAGATTGAGTCTTTACCACCCAAATGGACATTATTGAGGTTAAATCAAAATACTTGATCATCATAACATAAATGGACAAACATAACATAAATGTACAAGGGCACTCTTCATATGTGCAATGGATCACCAAGCCAAAAGTAAAGACATTAAAGTAAATGACATTAATGTAAATGACATGAAAGTAAATGACATAAAATGTAAATGACATAAAGTAAATTGCATTAACATAACAATCCATGATCATCATTTGGTTTGTAATCCTTAATCACACATAAAGCATGATGGGCACCATGGAATCATTTCACGACTTGGTTCCAATTTATAAGATTTGCATGAAATGTAAAGACATTAGAGTAAGATAATCAACAAGACAAGTAAATAAAGGTGTAACAAGGTAAATAAAAGGGGGTGAAGAGGAGATGGGGGAGAAGGAGGCCTCACCAATGTTTGATTCTAGCCTATCTTCCTCTCTTTCACTCAATTTGACAATGTTTTGTGTTTCTGCTTTCACTTCAGCAGAGTTTTTGTGTTTTTAACTATTTTTCTCCCCCCTAAAATGATCAGTAAGGGCTCAATTTATAAGGACTGAAGGCACCCAAACCAGCCGTACGGCTGGGCCTTTCTAGTACCCATACTATCCGTACGGCTCAGCTTGGCGAGCTTCTGGATTTTTCTAAGTTTAATTCCAGGATAGTCCTAGAGTTTTGGTTTATTCTAGTGAGGTCCTAGCCTCTCAGTTTTAACCCTGAATAGTCTTAAGAATTCCTCTAAGCTGGTTTCAGTTTAGATTGGGGTACTTACAGAGCCCCTCGGTAATGTCGCTTTAGGAAATCGGGGTTGTCGACCTAAAAAGCATCCTAATCTACCTATGATGGGAGGATGGCTTGGTCGATTTGGGTGCATGTCTGGACCTAAGGGTATAGGATTCCTACGTATCCCTTTTGCGGGGAATCAAGCCTTAACGTAGTTCGGGGGGTGAGAGATCCTAAGGCTACTCAAACCTAAGGGTGACCTTTGAGGTCGGGCGAGGAACTTGGCGTCTTAAACCTAAGGGTGACCATTGAGGTCGGGTGAGGAACTTGGCATCTCAAACCTAAGGGTGACCGTTGAGGTGGGGTGAGGAACTTGGCATCTCAAACCTAAGGGTGACCGTTGAGGTCGGGGGAGGAACTTGGCGTATCAAACCTAAGGGTGACCGTTAAGGTCGGGCGAGGAACTTGGCGTCTTAAACCTAAGGGTGACCTTTGAGGTCGAGCGAGGAACTTGGCGTCTCAAACCTAATGGTGACCGTTGAGGTCGGGCGAGGAACTTGGCACCTCAAACCTAAGGGTGACCGTTGAGGTCGAGCGAGGAACTTGGCACCTCAAACCTAAGGGTAACCGTTAAGGTCGGGCGAGGAACTTGGCATCTCAAACCTAAGGGTGACCGTTGAGGTCGGGCGAGGAACTTGGCGTCTCAAACCTAAGGGTGACCGTTGAGGTCGGGCGAGGAACTTGGCATCTCAAACCTAAGGGTGACCGTTGAGGTCGGGCGAGGAACTTGGCATCTCAAACCTAAGGGTGACCGTTGAGGTTGGGCGAGGAACTTGGCATCTCAAACCAAAGGGTGACCATTGAGGCCGGGTGAGGAACTTGGCGTCTCAAACATAAGGGCTTTTTTGATGGTAGCCTAACCGAAAGGGAGATATCTGTCATCCTTTCCTTGAATGTTTTGATAGGGGGATATCTGTCATCCCCTCCTTGAATGTTTTGATAGGGGGATATCTGTCATCCTCTCCTAAAGCGTAGGTGGATATCTGTCATCCTCTCCTAAAGCGTAGGTGGATATCTGTTATCCTCTCCTAAAGATGGACTTGACTCTCATTTGGTCAGAGTCGGGACATGGACTTGACTCTCATTTGGTCAAAGTCGAGATTTGGTCAACTTGGCTCTACGAGGAGGGTTGACTGAAGGATGGACTTGACTCTCATTTGGTCAAAGTCAGGACTTGGACTTGACTCTCATTTGGTCAAAGTTGGGATTTGGACTTGACTCTTATTTGGTCAAAGTCAGGATTTGGACTTGACTCTCATTTGGTCAAAGTCAGGATATGGTCAACTCAGCTCTACGGGGAGGGTTGACTAAAGGATGGACTTGACTCTCATTTGGTCAAAGTAAGGACTTGGACTTGACTCTTATTTGGTCAAAGTCGGGACATGGACTTGACACTTCTTTGGTCAAAGTCGGGACATGGTCAACTCGGCTCTACGGGGAGGGTTGACTAAAGGATGGACTTATGTCGCTTTGAACTGCTGGAGCTTCTTTCAACTTTACTAGGCTTACTTCATAGACTGCCTAGGACAAAGGGTTCAACCTAAAATGACCATTTTGGGTCAACGCTTGGGTTAACTCCATCTTTGGGGAGTTTGACGAGAAAACTGGTCTTACGTCCGACTAAGGATTGCCGGGACATTTTTCCAACATTCAATGGGCTTACGTCAAAGACCATCGGAGCATTTTTCCAATATATAATGGGCTTACGTCAAATACCGCCTAGTACAAAGGGTTCAACCTAAAATGACCACTTTGGGTCAAGGCTTAGGTCAACTCCATCTTTGGGGAGTTTGACAGGAAAACTGGTCTTACGTCCGACTAAGGACTGCCGGGACATTTTTCCAACATTCAATGGGCTTACGTCAAAGACCGCCGGGGCATTTTTCCAATATATAATGGGCTTACGTCAAAGACCGCCGGGGCATTTTTCCAATATATAATGGGCTTACGTCAAATACCATCGGGATTATTTTTTACAATTTTTAATGGGATCACATTATGAGGGGGGACTAACATGTTGCATGAGCCAAAGGAGGGCAAAAATTCAGGGTACTTATGATTTGGTTGGGATGGAGATTTTAATGGATGGGATTGTAAAGCCAACTTCCAACAAGAAATTATCAATATTGTCAGGGGACAAAGTATCCGTACTGTTGTCCCAGTGGGTGTACCTTTTGCATTGAATTTTGCTCCAGGTCTATTCATCTTCTTAAGTGCCTTAACTTGGAGTCCAGAAACAGTTATTCTCCTTATTTCGAAAGCTTTCTCTTCCATGGAGCCTTTTCTTATGGGGAAACCATCAAAATTGTCCAAAATTTATCAAGAGTGTTTTGAGGGCAACCTCAGGCTTTGGATGCGGCATTACATGAGGGATAACAAAGGTGTTTTCCAAGTCAAGTTTGGACTCAAATCCTTTCGGTCTCTCAAGGATTTCATCCCGGACCTCGAGCTTTTGAGAGCTGCTGCGACCTTTTGGGATATCAGGAGACATGTGTATTGTTTCTCCTACAATGAGATCACCACGACCTATGAGGATTTCAAGGCTTTGGTGGGGGGTGTGGACACGGAGGTCATTGCTCTTCCTTTGATTGGTGACACAATATGTGTCGAATGGTTAGTCTTTCTTCTTGGCATTCCTTTAGAAGAGGCTCAATTCATGGTCCTTGACCACACTTTTGTTAACATTTCGGATCTTCAGAAAAAGTTCATGGATCGTGCGGATGAGGCTTCTTGGAATGCCTTTGTGTGTTCTTGTCTTTTTCTATATGGTTGGTTCTAAGGGTATTTGCCATATAGTGTTGCTGGGCGTCCTTGAGGAATGCCTCACGGGGAAGGATATCGTCCCTTTGATCTTAGGTGAGACTCTTCATGGCATGGACCATTTAGCCTTGGGTGATGGATTTATGCGCAGCTGTAGTGCTGCCCTTCTTACCATGTGGTTGAGAGAGAGGTTGATGGCCGTTCCCGAGGCTCCTTTGTCATACAAGCCGTGTTCTTATTCTCGGAGGCACATACTTTTGGATTTCACTCAGGGTGATTGGGAGGCTCATATGGCTCATCTCCTGACTTCGCAAATCCGTTGGTGGATTCCTCATTGGTGCATTGGCTCTGTGAGAGAGTACCAGGATGGTGCCTCTATTGTTTAGGTACCGGGGCTTTTGGGATTATCCTTCTACATCCTTTCCTTGGTCCGTAGGCAGTTTGGGTTATTGCAGTCCCCGTTGTTGGAGTGGTCGGGTGTTAACCCGGAGCATTTGAGACTTTTATCACTGTCCAAGTGGGATCTGTCCACCATTTCACTTTTTACTCAACTGTGGACATATTTCCTCTTCCCCGCTCGGGTACTTCTCAAGGGCATAGCTAGTATGGTTCTGGCCATGGTGTACTTGGACTGGTATGAACAGACTATGGGGCAGACTCAAAGGCTCATTGAGGAAAGGTGTGAGGCCATTATTTGGAAGGATTGTAATGCTATTAGGATTTTGAGGGAGACTGAGGCGGTGGCGAGTGGCCATAACCATACTGGAGATGTCATTGAGAAGTATCAGGTTCTGGCCGAGAGGAGAATGGCCGTGGTGCCTTAGATTGAAGCACGGATGGAGAAATTCCGAGCTCGAGCTGCAGCCAACACGGCTTTGAGGGCAGCTGGGCTTATTGAGGAAACTGGGAGAGTACCCGATCTTGGAAAGAGGGAAATCAAAATTTTTGACGTGAAGAGGAAGAAGACTCGGAGGAGTCAAAAGAAGAAATGGAAAGGTGAGGAGCATTGATGGCCCTACTATCCTAAGTATCCACCCATTGCCATTGCAGACACATTAGTTCGTTTAGATGTTTTATTTGTATTTTTAGCATGTTATTTTGAGTCGAGAGTAGACCGTGCTTGAATCAAAGAAGTGTTTTAACTGTAGTGATAATGGTTACTTATCTTGGATTTTCGTAAGACTGTGCTTGCATTGGTATAAAGCCTTTGTTCAAAACAGAATTTGGATTTTATTTATTTTTAAGACCGGACCAATAATTGGCTGCCTACGTTCCCCTTTTACAAAGAGGACTAAGGGGCTCAGGTCATCGTAGTTCTTTTCACGAATCATGTGCAACCCTGTTTCTTCTCTAGACTACCCAAACGGGTTTTCAGTCTAGGTGGGTATTTTTTTAAGTGAAATAGCGGCGGAGCTTATCACCATTGACCGAGTGCATGAAAGGATTGCCATCCAAATCCACAAGTCTCATTGCGCCTCCCGAGAAGATCTCTTGTACTACAAAGGGGCCAATCCATACAGGCTCCCATTTTCCATCAGGGTTAGACCTCCCTGGGGGTTTTTCTTTGAGAACTAAATCTCCTACCCGAATTTCTTGGGGCTTCACTTTCTTATCAAAGGCCCGTGCCATTCTCCCTTGGTAGGCACGGATATGTTCCATTGCTTTCAGACGACGCTCATCTAGCAAGGCCAATTCATCATGTCGAATCTGGAGCCAGTCTACCTCATGAATTTTATTTTGTAACAGGATCCTCAATGACGGGACCTCCAACTCAGCTGGGAGCATGGCCTCTATCCCGTAGGTCAAAGCAAAAAGGGTTTCTCCGGTGGCAGTTCTGACTAAAGTTCGGTAGCCCCATAGTGCTAGATGTAATTTTTCGAGCCAATCTTTACGCCGTGTTGCCATCTTCTTGATGATCCTCTCAAGTATTTTGTTGGCGGCTTCCACTGCGCCGTTGGTTTGAGGCCTGTAGGGAGAAGACTTGTGGCGGGTGACCCGGAATTCTTCTAACAATCTATCGCATTCGCCTTCAAAGTGCGAGCCATTATCTGTGATGACCTCATTCGGGACTCCGTAACGGCACATGATGTTTTCCTTTATAAATCCCGCAACCTTTTTCGAAGATAGGACCTTATAAGAGTTGGCTTTGACCCATTTCCTGAAGTAGTCTACTGCTACCAAAACAAATTCATGGCCATTGCTTCCAGATGGAGAGATCTTTCCAATGATGTCAATACCCTAAGTTGAGAAAGGCCATGACATTTATCACACTTCGTTACAAATTGTATGCAATTGGATTCTATCGAGATCCAAAAATACCCCATTCATAAGATGACTTGCATTAGAGACCGCGCATTCATGTGGGGACCACACACCCCACTGTGGGCTTCTTTCATGAGTTCCCTTGCCTTTTATATGCTTATACACCTTAGGAGAAGGCCATGGTGGCGCTTCTTGTACAAGATGTCCCCTAAGATGACGTAGTGGGATACCAATCACTTGTGGGCCATCATGCCCTTGGCCTTTATTCCATCTCTGTATTCCCCTTTCCCATTCATGAAGGAAGCTTCCCCCTTATTGAGGAATTGGTAGATTTGGTTTTACCATGGCTCTTCTATCTTTTCTGGGACCTTTTGAATTTCAAAACAGTATGCCGGATTTGCCTTTCTCCCAACCCTGAAGGATTTGATTGATTTCCCCTCGAGAATTTCTACCAATGAAGCCAAAGTGGCTAGCGCATCCGCGAAACAGTTTCGATCCCTCGGTAGGTAATGAAAGCTGACTTCTTTGATTTATGCCATAAGCTCTTCCATGTGAGCATGATATTTTTGCAGCCCCGGGTCTAACGTCTTCCATTTGTTAGACAATTGGTTGATGATTAAAGCCGAATCTCCGTATACCTCCAATTCTTTCACATTCCTTTCGAGGGCGCCCTCTAACCCAGCCGTGCATGCCTCGTATTCAGCGGTGTTATTAGTCACATCAAAGTTCAATTTTATGGCAATAGGAGTGTGCTCGTCCCTTGGATCTACTAGGAGCATTCCGATGCCGTTCCCTCTTTTGTTTGTGGCACCATCGAAGAACAATTGCCATTTGTTTTCGCCTTCGAGAGAGAAATCCATTCATCGAGGAATTACGGCTCGGGTTCCTTTTCTTCATCACTAGGGAAATCTGCCAAGTATTCTGCCATAACACTTCCTTTGATTTCTTTCCTTGCCACGTAGCTAATGTCGTATTCTGCCAAGAAGAACGACCATTTGGCGAGTCTCATGGTCAGGGATGGATTTTCCAACAAGCATCTGATGGGATCTATCTTAGAGATGAGCTTTATTGAGTGGGAATGCATGTAATGTTTCAACTTCTTCACAACCCATACTAATCCGGCACAAGTCTTTTCAATGTCCAAGTTGTTAAGCTCGCTTCCTTGTAACTTTCGGCTTACAAAGTAGATGGCGTTCTTCACTTTTGAATCTTTCTTTTCTTGGGCCAACATGGCTCCTACTAATGTGTCGGTCACCGTCATGTATAGCAGGAGGGGCTTATCTTTGTGCGGAGGGCATAGGATTGGCGGATGGGTAAGGTAGGCTTTGATCCTCTCGAAGGCCCTTTGGCACTCCTCATTCCATTCAACCTCTGCATTCTTTCTCAGCAACTTAAAGATGGGCTCACATGTGGGGGTGAGTTGGTTTATTAAATGGCTAATGTATTGCAACCGTCCCATGAAGGCTTTCACCTTTGTTTGGGTACGAGGCGGCCTCATCTTTACAATTGCCTTAACCTTTTGGGGATCAATCTCAATTCCATGCTCAGTGACCATGTATCCCAAAACTTTTCCACGGGAGACTCCAAATGTTCACTTGGCTGGGTTGAGTCTCATGGAGTGCTTCCTCACTCTATCGAAGAACTTCCTCAAGTTGAGTAAATGCTGTCCATCGGTACCTTTGGAATGGACGATCATATCATCAACATACACCTCTATTATGGATCATGTCATGGAAGAGTGCGGTTTCGGCCCTTTAGTAGGTAGCCCCGACATTTCTCAACCCAAAAGGCATCACGGTGTAGCAAAAGGTTCCCTACGGGGTGGTGAAGGCGGTCTTTTCTTGGTCTTCCTCGGCCATCTTAATCTGATTGTACCCGGCAAAAACGTCCACAAAGGATTTGACCTCAAAGCTCGAGGTGGTGTCCACCATCATGTCGATGTTTGGGAGAGGGAAGTCGTCCTTGGGACTTACCTTATTGAGGTCCCTAAAGTCGACACAACATCGGAACTTTCCATTGGCTTTTGTGACCGTCACTATGTTGGAGAGCCATGAAATATATTCTATTACCCTTATAAAGCCAACTCGGAGTAACTTCTCAATCTCTTTTTTGACTTGCAAGGACCATTCTGGTTTGATTCTTCGAAGCTTTTGCTTAACCGGTTTCACCTAGGGGTCCACGGGAATCCTATGCTCTACAATGGAAGCATCCAACCCTGGCATATCCTTGTAAGACCAAGTGAACACGTCCATATATTCTTTGAGAAATCTAACCAAGGCTTTCCTTTCGACCCCTTTGAAGTAGTTGCCAATCTGTGTCTCTTTTGGTTCATTCGCAGTCCCCAAATTCACCTTAGTCAAAACCTCTTCGGCAGCTTGGGCACGGTTTTCCTCTCGGTCAATAACCTGCTTTGAAAGTTCTTTAATGTATTGTTTGTTTAGTGTGTCTGCATTATTAGGTGATTCATCATTAACCGTTTTTAGGTTATTAGTTAATTTATCATCTAATAAGTTGGCAATGAGGGGATACTCGGAAAGGCCTATCATTTAATTCAAAGCGAAAAGGAATACAACATTTGCTACAAGTTCATAATCCTCGGGCGTGAGGCCCTCAGAGGAAGAAGACCCAAATTAGAAAATAAGGGATTGAGGGAATTTGACTACATTGAACCCTATGACATTTGACTCTAGGCGGCAGGGAACCAGTCCAAGTTTTGCGGTCATCTCCTCCTTGCTAGACATCGGTCCGGAGAGAGTCACCCAGTTTTTCAGAGGCATAACGTTGGGTTCCACCAAAGTGCGGGGATCGAAGGTTCTAAGGGATCCATCCTCTATCACAGCAACCATCTCTTTTCCAAAATTAATCAAGTCCGGCATGACCACCTCTTCTCCAAACATTCCTTGTATTACCACGCCATTCCATTCGTTATCCAGGACATCTTCCTTGGCTTCCTTTGGGACTGTTTCCTCAAACCCATACTTGTCACAATGACCCCAGACGGGTTCTACCTCCTTGTTGGCCTCTTCCACGGACAAGGCTTCGAATAGCTTTACAACCTCGGGAACCCCTTTGAATACATACTCATGCGTCATTATAGTCTTGGTGGGACCGGGCATTTCTGGTACATGGAGGAATGCCCTCCTTATGGGATTGGAAGTCATCCCTTGGAACCTTTTAATATCCTTTTGTATCTTATCCCAATTGGTGACCATTAACAACTTTTTTGCATCCGGGGCCTCAGTTTAGATTCCTCCCTTCACAAAGTAACAGCTCATGTCAAAGGTATAAGGATGGATATTAGGGGCCTTGTACGGGATCCCTCGAGCCTTGGCTTGACTTCTCTTTCGAGCCATTTCCTTGTCTATTCTCACGTCTTTGGGAGTCGGTTCTTACCCTAGACCATGGAGCGTCTTTTGCTCTTTGATGTCGATGACCTTGTGGGTCCCCTGGAGCTTTCTCCAAAGACCAAGCCCCAGGAGGTAGTGCATTAAGCGCATCATTTTCATCGCAGGAGGGATCTTATCTTTCGCGAGTGTGAGGTCTACACTACAAATGTGAGTTTTGGGAGGTATCTCTGTGAAACCGGTCAATACCATCCCATTTCCCTCGTGCTTGATTTCTAGCACGTGAATCCCGTTGGTGTTGGTTCCTTCAGTGGTGACACTGTCCCCATAAATAATTGTGAGGTTATCCCCTTGTACATACTTTACGTATTGGTGGAGGGTAGAAGCTACTCCATTGACCTTATGGAGCTAAGGGCGGCCTAGCAAGGTGGTGAAGGAAATGGGAATGTCAAGCACTTGGAAATCAGTCGGCATCATTTTTTTTCCAAACCAAAGGTTCAAAGTAATCACCCATAAGACTGACCGGGCTACGGAGTCATAGGGTTTGACCGTAATTGAAGTAGGTCTCAAGTCTTCGGCTTTAAAACCAAGTAAGTCCATCATTTGGCACGGAGGACATTCATGGCGGACCCATTGTCAACCAAAACCCGAGGAAGGCGACACTCATCCAATTGTACCGTAATGTAAAGAGACTCATTATGGTTGGCCCCAAATTTCGGTAGATCCAAGTCTGTGAAGGTGATAACATTCCCATAGCGAACGCTCCCAATCATTTGGACGGCTTTTTCGGGAGTAGCCGTGGTGGGTACCATGGTTTGGGCTAGACATTCTTCCAGTTTGAGTTTATGGGGGTAGGATGAGGTGAGAAGAGACCACAAGGAGATGTTGGCTTGGGTCCTTTTGAGTTGGGTAAAAATGGGGTCTTCCTTCTCGGGGGGGCTTCCATTTCATTGGCGTAGGAAGGATGCATGCTACGGTGTTCCAGCGACGGGGGTTTTCTGGGATTCTCTATGTGCACTTGTCTGGAACGGGTTAACACGCTTACCTCCACGGGGTCACAAACCTTTTCCAACTCCTCTGCGGGTAGTGGCGGGCTCTTGGTGTCATAAGGCCATGCTTCTTTTCTTAACTCATTTACCGTGACCCTTCCTCTCGACGGATAGACGGATCTACGGATTTCCTCAAGTGAAATGGGGCAGGTACATTTGTCTTCTGTAACACCTACGGCCTCACGGAGCTTTTCCATGGTCAACATGCAATAAAAACGACTTGGGAATACCGACTCTTCACTGCCAAATCCCAATGGTGGGGATAATGGTGGTAAGGGCAAGAGATCCTCCAAAACAGGAAATTTTTCTTCCATTTCTGGGTACAGCACATGAGGAGACATATAAAGGGGTTCCTCATCATCACTTGAACAGAGGGTCCGAAGCTCTTGGCGAGGCATAGAACGAATTGCTCCTCTCATTTGGGCAAAGTGCCCTTCTTAATTGGAAACTTCCAAAATTCTTGCTATATCGAATCTACCTTCTTCCTTTTCTCCATTACATCCACACACTCTTTTAATCAACATTTCTCCGGTTGGCGAGCTGCTCGGCTCCGTGACATGGAAATGCTCATTGTGAAGGGGACAATACTCGTTTGGGCCATGGCTTTCGCCTCCCAAGGCGCTCTCAATGGCCTTTTCCATTTCCTCCATGCACTCTTCGTACGTCAGTTTGTACTCGGTGAGCTTACTCATGATCAACTCATTGGAATTCTGGTGAAGGACCCTTGCACTCAACACATTGGCCACCATGCAATCTGGAGGGAATTTCATCTTTCCCTCTTGCATGCAACCCTATAGGGTGTCTTTCCATCTCTCCCCAATCTCCATTATCGGGGTGTTGAATTTCAAGAAGGTTACTGGTGCCTGTTCTCCAAACTCGATTACGTTTATGGCATTGTTGTTAGGGAACGGATTGTTAACCACATTTGGGCCTCGGGGATGTTCAAGCTTTCCTTTGTCAACTAAGTCTAAAATGATACGCTTCACCACTGAGCATTCATCGGTGTTATGCCCATGGTAGTTGTGGAAGGTGCACTTCTTGTTAACATCAAGGTACCTCTCCGGATTTTTGGGTTGGAAGTTGACAAGAGACTTTACAAGGCCTTTCTTAACCAATTCCTCAAACACCTTGCTTAGGGGCATTCCAAATTCTTTGAACCTTACAAACCAGCGCTTATTCGAGTTACCCGTCCTTGGCGGGTCCTGTCTTAGGTTTTCCCCTTGGATGTTGTTAACTATTCCTGAGGTTTCCTTCCCTTTGTTGGTTGCTGAGGGGTGGTACCTATAGGAGTTTCCACTGCTTTAGGAGGAATATTTCTCATTGAGAGCCTTTTCGAACTTGGAGCCCGTGGTGACCATGTCTCGGAGGTTGGGATAGAAGTGATGACTAATTAAGGCTCGTAACTGAGGTTTCAAACATGATTGGAAGATGTCCAATTGTTTGTCCTCGATCAGCGGGTTAGAAATCTCCCCAAGCTTGTAATTCCATCTCCTATAAAATTCACCAATTGGTTCGTCACCCTTTTGCGTGGTGCTTTGCAAATCTGTGCGGTTTGTCTCCCATTCCAAGTTAGACCGATACTTGGTGAGGAATGTTTCTTTGATTCGATCCTATGTGGCTCGGGATTCATCCTTTAAATTGAAGAACCATTTGAGTGCATTTCCTCTTAAGGAGAGTTAAAAATGGTCGACCATTTGTTGCACTGTACACCCATTTGCCCTCATCGCTAAGGTGTAAGCATTGATGTGGGCTTGGGGACAAGTTGTAACGCCCGTCCTAATTCCTATTAAATTCTGAACTTGCATATTTATATGCTATTATATTTGAGTTAATTATTTAACTAATTAAGCAAGTTTAGGTCCTAATTGTTTAATTTGAAACTTTAGGGTCATTTGTGAAAATTAAAGTTTACGGGCTTAATTGCTCAAATTGAAACATTAAGGGCTTTTTTGTTAAAAGTGAAACTTGAGGGGACATAGTGCAATTCTTGAAACTTGAAAGGATAAACTTGTGTTTGCCTTTTCTCATATCATTGTTTCCCCCAAATGTTTCTCGTTCCTTCTCTCTGTCTCAGAAAGAAAAGTTAGGGTTTACCCTATTCTCAATCCCTCTTGCTTAATTATGCCTCTGTTCAAAAATCCGACTCCGCATAAATGATCAGGGCGGTGAGTAGAGCATTTCCTGCCGAACAGAAATTAGTTTGAGTGAATTTGATTTCGGAGTAGGTAAGTCACTAGCTCCCCCTTGCTTGTAATAACATGCATATATGTTATTCTTGCTACTTGTACTTGTTAATTTCGTGATTTGGTTGAATTTTGTGATACTTGTAAATTTGGGACGAAGGGAGTATTAGTATGAATTACAAAGAACGAAATAGACTTGAAGAAGTGTTCTGGGTATATGAAAATATACTCCTAAGGTGTTAGAAAATTTATACTCCTATTCGTGGGACGGTGAAATATTAACCTGATTAAATGTTTATACAAGTATATTAGAAAAATTATACTTATACTTGTGGGACAGTGAAATGAATGAAAGTATCCCTAAATTAGTATATTAGTATATTAGAAAATTATACTTATACTTTTGGGACGGTGAAATATTTAAATGGAATAAGAGAAAATTATCCTATTATTTGTGGGACGGTAAAAGAAATGAAATGAACTTGAAATAGTGTCCTGGGTATGATACTTCACTCCTAGGTACTCTTGGTATAGTTATTATGTTAGTAAAAGTATACTCCTACGCTTGGGACCGACAATTGTAAGCCTGGGAAAGAAATGAGTGTTTGCTGAAATTTGCACCAGGCGCTCGCCCGCATGACCACTGAGCGCCCGCCGGGTCCTATGGGCGACCGCCCAGATGAGCCATGCACGCCCGCCCATCTTGCCAGGGTTTTGGGTTCCAAAAATGCTAGAGCAGGCGCCCGCCCGGGTAAGAGTGAGCGCCCGCTCGGTCCCCTGTTTTAACAAAAAGTGTTTTAAATCCCAAATGAAATGAAACCTTACCCCTCCTAAGGCAAAGAGCCTTAGTATAAGATGTCCTAGCAAGTGTATATGTACTTTTTGGGGCATTAGAACTTGGTCTTGAACATGAGTACTTATAGAATTAAAATGAGAACTTGAGCCTAAGAGTAAGAGCTCTTTTAATTGTCTTGAAAGTGCTATGAACAAGCACTAATGTGTTATATGTGTCTTGAAACCAATGTTTGTGTACCTTAGGGGCACTATAACAATGTATTGAGCTTGAACATCCAAAGTATAGGATTAAGAACTTGTAAGTATGAGATGTATAACTCATCTACTTAGCTTGAACTTGAAGTATAAGACAACTAAATCTTGTACATGACTTGAATATCCAAAGATTGGATTAATAACTTGAGTATAAGATAATTAATTCTTGTACATGTCTTGAATATCCAAAGAATTGGATTGAGAACTTGAATGTAAGATGATAAAATCTTGTGCATAACTTGAAACCAATACATGTGTATGGTAATGAACTTGAGAGTGCTATGAACAAGCACTAACGTGTTAGAACTATCCTTGGTGTGTATGTGCAAATCTTGCATATAGATACTTGATAGAATGTGGCTTCTTGACTACTTGATATATGGTATGAATAACCAAAGAATTCGAATGTGGAACTAGATAGAGAATGAACAACTCTACTACATACTCGAATCTAATACGTGTGTATTGAAAGTGCTATGAACAAGCACTAATGTGCTAGTAATTGGTTTTAATCGTGCATATACTCAATGAAGTATATAAATTATAAAGAATATATCTTGTTCTTGAGTTGAGTTCCTAAAGAATAAGGGACTAGTGTAATACGAAGATAATTCATATAACTATGAATCCTACGATTTAAGTCAACAAGAATGATTACAGAACACAATATGTGTTGGAAAATGTATTCGATTGTTAACGATACATATACGCGAGGTATGATTGTGACTAGGTACAATAAGACCTATTCGACTACGTGTTTAGAGTCTAAGATGTTGGGCTCTACTTGGAAGTAAGGGTACCGTGATAGACACATTAATGTGTTAAAAATTATATGAATATGTACATGAAAATATGGCACATGACAAAGTGACATAGAATGATATACCATACTACTTGTTTGGGGTCTATTAGTAATAGACTCTAACTTGGATTGATTGTGTTACGTGGACACATTACGTGCCATTGTTATACTGATTTGTATTCGCAATTATTGCGTACGTGTACTGGTATTTTGGTTAGAACATGATTACATGGTTCATGAAGGACTGGTCCACTATTTTTGGACTTAGTTCTATTCTCGTTAGTTTTGGTGAGCACATAATTATATGGTTCATGAAAGACTGGTCCACTACTTTTGGACTTAGTTCTACTCTCGTAGTTCAAGTAAATACTACTTGTGCATTATTGTGTGAGTCCAGCTGGTTCTCCTTGCTTTTTCGGAGATATATAGGTTTACGCTTATCACGAGTGCTGGGGCTAAGTGATAATCGGGGATCTATGTATCTACGCTTGACCCCTTACTACAGGCCATAGTAAGGGCATAGCTACCTTTATTAGAGCAATACGCCTAATAAAAGTGAATGCTAAACTCGTGAACACCTCGTGAATATTGTTCCTTTGAGTAACATCGGTTACCGGGTATTCTTGTGTACTGCACAGCAGCAACTTGATTGATCGTGATTTGTCAACTGCAATAAGCAACGACAACAATGGTTTACTTGGGAGGGATAAGGTTGGAATATCCTTTGTAACGTGATAGTTTAGCCTTATGTGCTACTTGATGAGTTGGCTTAGCCTCTCATATACTTGTTACTGGATGACATCTTGAGCATGATTACTTGATAATCTTCTTGATTTGCATGATTACATGATGACATGCTATGTACTTGTATCTAGTAACTTACTGATATTTATCTCATCCCGTTCCTTGTTTATTTGTTCCCCCCCCCCGGAAAGCAAGTGGTAATACGTTGTGAGGCTCGACTTAGCAGGGGCCTACTTGGCAGGTTGTTCTTGTTGGGGATTGTTATCCTTTCCAGTTTTGGTGAGGACGATTTTGTATCAGTTGTTTAGACTTAGTATCTTGGGTAGACTTGTATAGTACTTGTATATAACCACATTTGGTTTAAATTTATTGGTATAGAACTTGTGGTGAGCTATTTTAGCTCGTTTCTCTTAAGTATATATGATAGCAGTTGATTTATTCAGGTGTCATTCCCGTTTTTCCGCTTCTTGTTAGTTACGCACACTAGGTCCGAGGTTCCATTATAGAACCCCGGGACTTGGGGGCGTGTCAGTTGGTATCAGAGCTATGGTTTAGCTCTAAGCCTGGATAGGGTCTATGGCCTAGCTTGGGTTAGTCTTGGGTGTGCTACCGACGTCGAGTGCTTCGTTACTTGTTGTTATACCAGGCATAGGACTGGTATTGATAGTGTTGATCCCAATTGAAATAAGATGGTTTGAGAATCGAGAGTGCGAGTCTTTAGAGACTTAGGCATATCTATCTTGTGCAGTGGACATTGTTTCATGCTATATATGCATACTTGTCCTCATTTCTTGATTTACGTGGAAGTGTATTCTCTACTAAGAGACTACATGATTGTTATTGTTATTTATAAGAACTTGATAGAAGTGTGGGTGATAACACCCTATACGTTATAAGTTGACTTAGTCATGTTACCTATATGGGACATTGATTTGATACGTGTTATGATCTGGCTTTCTATATGTTATGCCATTCTTGTTTGCCACAATAGATGGTGAATATTTCTATGCTAGTATACTTGACTATTTATATGAGCATGATATAATTATGTATAATATTCATGTTCTGCATTGAAAGCTCGAAAATGATTATCAAGGTTGTGCTGAATATTTAGCATATGTGGTTGATGGAAGAATGTCTACACCAAAATTGAAGGATGTATCCATTCTTTGTGAGATCTCAGATATAATTTCTACTGAGTAGTACATGATACATGATGAGAACCTTGAGTTATCTTGAGTTACTACAGTACAAATATAGTGCTGATATCTAAATCAATGTTCGTGACATTGGTTGAGTAAAAGAGTTAAAGATTAAACTTGAGGAAATTCTTGATAGAGGATTCACCCAGCTTAGTATATTTTCGTGGGTTGCATCTGTATTGATTGGCATGAAGAGATATGGTACTTTGCGATTTCATATTGAATGCAAAGAATTCAATCAGGTGACTATAATGAACCAGTACTTGTTATCGTGTATGGATGAATTATTTGATCCCTGAAGCTAATCAGTGGTCTATTCAGTGTTTGATTGATAAGTGGCTACCATTAGTTGGAAAGTCAACTATGAGGATATATTGAAAACATCTTCTCATATCAGGTATGCTCGTTATGAATTCGTGATTATGCTATTTCGATTGATATGTGATCTAGCAGTATTGATGGATTTGATGAATGATGTCTTCAAACCATAATTTGATTTCTTTGCGATGAATTGATTAATGACCTGTTGGTGTATACAAAGTCGCAGACTGAGAATTGATTGTATTGAAATTTCTTGAGAGAAACAATTGTTTCCAAAAACTAGCAAGAGATAGAGGATCTATTATCTTGAAGTGGGTTTACTTCAGGCATCTTTGTTGACCTATATAAGTGGAAACAACTAAGGTACGCATGTTCTTGAGAATTTCTTGATCTTGTTAGAGATTCATTAATGAATTTCGAAGGTAGCTCTATTATTAACTATTTAACACAGAAAGCTACACTTTCTGATGGATTGATAAACGTGAAGCCAATTTTTTTAACTATTGAAATGATGGATGACCACAACTTCAGTATTTAACCTTGCCTAGTGAATTTGACTAATATGATGGTTATTTGGAGGATATGACCAGTGTTACTATTTTCTCATGTATGTGTCAAGATTCACCAATATAGTGGATATGATAAATTCATTATGCATAGTGAAGCTCGAACAAGAGATAAAACGTGTGTTAATTCAAAATGGTAACGTACTTGTATATGCTTCGAGGAGATTGAATTTTTATGAATAGAATAATTCTACTCATGACTTGAAATTGATTGTGATCCTACGGCTATTGTATTAGCAGATTCATTGAACATAATGACTTGTATTTCATGATTGATGGTACTGAATGGGAGGAAAATTTCAGAGCATTTAACTAAATCCTTGAATTGTGATTATTTGAAAGCAGAATATCAGAGATCGATTGATTTGTTATAATCCTTCGAGATTTGTGAATATATGAATATATTGTGATGGATTTTGTTGAGGGATTACCATTTAATAGATGAGTCCCGATGATGTTTGGTTATAGAGGATTGACTAATCAAGTCTGCTTGACTTTATGTGTTTTGATGTTATTATCGATACATCTTGATTACATGGGATACCTGTGGATATAATATATGACAGGGATTCTTGTTCTACATCTTGTTCTACACCTTGTTTTACATCTTGATTATGATAATTTTTCCGAGCACTCTGGATATTTAACCGAGGTTGCTTCTTGATCATATGTTGCGAGCATTTGAAGTGGATTTCCTTGTGGCTATTGTATGAGCTTGCTATTTAGTGGAAATTCCATCACACGAATTACTTAGTATATGGGTAATTGCTTGTATGGATACTTGATTCTAAAGAAAATGTCTTGAGCACGAATACTTCTTGTGAAAGTTTCATGGGAAAGTCACGGTATCGAGAAGGTTATGTGAGAATAATACTCGCATGTAATTGATAATATGGTGTGGTATATTATATTCTTGCTATTCTTGAGTTCTATTTGTTATTTATATGTGTTATAATTTCGATCAGTAAAATTCGAGGACGAATTTTCTTTAAGGAGGGGAGGATGTAACGCCCGTCCTAATTCCTGTTAAATTCTGGCCTTGAATATTTATATGCTATTATATTTGAGTTAATTATTTAACTAATTGAGCAAGTTTAGGTCCTAATTGTTTAAGTTGAAACTTTAGGGTTGTGAAAATTAAAGTTTAGGGGCTTAATTGCTCAAATTGAAACTTTAAGGGCCTTTTTGTTAAAAGTGAAACTTAAGGGGCCAAAGTGAAATTCTTGAAACTTGAAAGGATAAACTTGTGTTTGCCTTTTCTCAGATCATTGTTTCCCCCAAATGTTTCTCGTTCCTTCTCTCTGTCTTAGAAAGAAAAGTTAGGGTTTACCCTATTCTCATTCCCTCTTGCTTAATTATGCCTCTATTCAAAAATCCGACTCTGCATAAATGACCAGGGCGGTGAGTAGAGCATTTCTTGCCGAACAGAAATTAGTTTGGGTGAATTTGATTTCGGAGTAGGTAAGTCACTAGCTCCCCCTTGCTTGTAATAACATGCATATATGTTATTCTTGGTACTTGTACTTGTTAATTTAGTGATTTGGTTAAATTTTGTGATACTTGTAAATTTGGGACGAAGGGAGTATTAGTATGAACTACAAAGAACGAAATAGACTTGAAGAAGTGTTCTGGGTATATGAAAATATACTCCTAAGGTGTTAGAAAATTTATACTCCTATTCGTGGGATGGTGAAATATTAACTTGATTAAATGTTTATACAAGTATATTAGAAAAATTATACTTATACTTGTGGGACAGTGAAATGAATGAAAGTATCCCTAAATTAGTATATTAGAAAATTAGAAAATTATACTTATACTTTTGGGACGGTGAAATATTTAAATGGAATAAAATAAAATTATCCTATTATTTGTGGGACGGTAAAAGAAATGAAATGAACTTGAAATAGTGTCCTGGGTATGATACTTCACTCCTAGGTACTCTTGGTATTGTTATTATGTTAGTAAAAGTATACTCCTACTCTTGGGACGGACAATTGTAAGCCTGGGAAAGAAATGAGTGTTGCTAAAATTTGCACCAGGCGCCCGCCCACGTGACCACCGAGCGCCCGCCCGGTCCTTTGTAACGTGATAGTTTAGCCTTATGTGTTACTTGATGAGTTGGCTTAGCCTCTTATATACTTGTTACTGGATGACATCTTGAGCATGATTACTTGATAATCTTCTTGATTTGCATGATTACATGATGACATGCTATGCACTTGTATCTAGTAACTTACTGAGATTTATCTCACCCTGTTCCTTATTTATTTGTTTCCCCCCTCCCAGGAAAGCAAGTGGTAATACGTTGTGAGGCTCGACTTAGCAGGGGCCTACTTGGCAGGTTGTTCTTGTTGGGGATTGTTATCCTTTCCAGTTTTGGTGAGGACGATTTTGTATCAGTTGTTTAGACTCAGTATCTTGGGTAGACTTGTATAGTACTTGTATATAACCACATTTGGTTTAAATTTCTTGGTATAGAACTTGTGGTGAGCTATTTTAGCTCGTTTCTCTTGAGTATATATGATACCAGTTGATTTATTCAGGTGTCATTCCTGTTTTTCCGCTTCTTGTTAGTTACGCGCACCAGGTCTGAGGTTCCATTATAGAACCCCCGGGACTTGGGGGCGTGTCACAAGCGGTTCCATCAAACTTGTCGATTTCCGGCATTTTGAACTTGTGAGGTAGGGGGACAATCTTGTCAGGGTCGGTGACTCCCAAAGAGGATTTCCTTCCGTTGATTCCTTCAAACTTATCCTTAATTTGTTTCAATTTTTCTACGAACCATCACATTTGGGGATCCATATGAGGGCTAGAGTTAATTGATCCGATGGTTTGGCTTGTCACCGGAACTGTGTTTGGAGGCACAGTGGTGGATGGGATCACGGGAGGAATGTTTTAAGGTGGCACGTGGGTGTAGACGTACCCGTGTGCGGGATTGCTGGTAGGGATATATGGTGGGGCGGCATCAAAAGCTTGTGCCGCCGGGTTATAAAATGGGTATGGAGCTCCTTGGGATGCGATTGGCAAAGCTGGGGGGTGCAGACCAATAGTAGCTGGTGCTAATGGCGCTCGGCTCATCGAGATCGGGCCGTGCGGGGTAAATCTGGGCAGATATGAGGGAAAACCGCTCGGTGGGGCAAAGGGATCTTAGGTCACAGGCACGTTTTGGTGAATGGTGGTTTGGAATGTGGGACGTGAGGTTACCACATTAGGGTAATTTTTGGGAGGAGGAACTCGGTTGTAGCTTTGAGGTTGCAGATTCTCGACCTCCTCTTCATCGGTGATTTCCACAAGAGACCCATCGTTTTCGAACACGACGGCTACCCCTTTCTGTCTTAGGGCTTCCACTACCCTACTTTACATCTCTTCTTGATGTTTGCGGATACTCTCTTCCCAGACCCTGGCGGCCTCTAAAGCTCGTACCAATTCTTCCCTGGTGAGACCATTCGGATCAATTGCATTATCACCCCCACTACTGCTGGTAGTGGTGCCCTAGGCACGTTTAATAAACGTTGTAATTGTTATCATTTATTTCATATCAATAAAGAGATGTTTTGATTATTATTGTTGTTCATGTTTACTTATAATAATCCCCGTCCCTAGTACTTGTTAAGCACTAGTATAAAGGCTAAATGATCATGGGATGATCATGTTAGATTTATGGGTACTTGTTTGGAACAAGGTACTGGACATGACCCGCTGTATGAGATTTATGTCATGGTCTATGTCGAACATATATCTCATATTAGTTATGTCATTTGAATCCTTAGACATGAAGTTATTATAGTCTTCCACTTGATGAACATTATGTTTGACATATTCAAACGCTACCTTAACACGGTAGTTATAAAGGGTATGATTGGCATAATCGGATTCCCGTTGGGAAGAATAATAAGCTAAATGGATTTGTCCCTCCACGGAGAGATGTCAAACTTCGGCCCCTCGAAGGAATGATGTTGATGAAATGTTCGGCCGGACTCAAATGGATTGATTGGATCAATAGCATTTGAATTATCAACATATTCGGAATCGATAAAGTATTGAACAAGACAAGTTGACTATTTGACCATGACTTGTGTTCAGTGACATCGTGGACAAAAGGATTGTGACATATTCTAAAGGAATGAGAACTTTTATCTAGTTATACTATTTGGGTAGGTATGACGGTTTGCTAGAACCTAATCATATCTTATGGTTTCATGTTTGAGCCCATTGCCAACTTAGTATAATCCTAGAGGGTCACACACAATAGAACGAAACTTAAATAAAAGGACTGTATTGGAATTTAGGGTCGAAGGACCTCAAAGGAATTTTTGGAAAATTCTTGGTTTTCTGGGTAGCGAGCGGGTGCTCGGTATGCACCAGGCGGGCGCCTGGTCTGGCGGCAGAAAATTTCCTAATTCGATTTGGGAAGGTTTTTGGCACAAGGTTCCTATTTGAAATAGGTCTTAATTGTGTATAAAAAGCCAAGTTCGGCCAGACCATTAGCCCTAGTGTTTTGTGTGCCTCCAAAGAGTTTGAGAGAGTTATTATTTTGTTCCAAGATATCTTGGATTGAAGAACAAAATAATTCACAAAATAATTCCATATAGTTTTTATTAAATTATGAAAGTGTGTTTCATAATTATTGGTCTAGCAACCAAGATCAAGAAGCTCCTTGATATTCGTTCATGGTGTGGATACCGCTAGAGGGTGAATTTTATCATCTTCAAAGTTCGTGAATTTTATCCCTGATAAAGCTTCAAGTTCTTCACCAAAATCAAAGCTAGAATTCATAGTCATCAAGGGTTAGGTTTTCCTCTATTCATTATGTTGTATTTGATTTAATCATATGAACGGATCCATGGCTTTGGGTTTCATAAAATTTTAATTGCTATTTTCCGCTGCGCATGTTACTTGGAAACCCAACAGTGGTATCAGATCCCCGTTCATGTTGATTAATTCAATACTTGGATCATGTTATGTGTATATAAATTGTTTATGTGCCTAGCATGATATGAATATTGGATTATATGATTTTTATGTGTTATGTGATTTTATGTGGTTTATTGTTTTACAACTTTAATCGCACGATTCAATTGCAATAAAAATTATGGTGGATTCTGAATTATTTCGATTATTAATTTTTTATCAGATCAAAGTTTTAATAATCGGGGAAAAATAATTTTGAGACAAAATTCTCGAACTTTAAAATTCTGTACCATTCTGACCAATCAGGCGCCCGCTCGCTGGGGACCAGGCGGCCGCTTGCTTCAGGCGCGCGCTCGGTCAAGACCAGGCGGGCGCTCGCTCGTCAGAATCTGTTCTGATTTTGGTTAAAATCTGAATATAGAATTTTCAATAAATTCAACAAAATCAGTAACAGAACCAGTCCAGACTTGCTGATCTGGAATGGGTTTTGGGTAGTTGGTTTGTGTGTGGATTTTGGGGTTTGACTTTCCTATTTGTTTTAGTCCTGTGATTCCTAGATTGGTTCAAGTTTTGGATGGCTAATCTGCGTTCATCGAGATTGTGTTTCCAAAAATTGATCGCAATCAAAGTTTCAAAGATAAAACGAAGTTAGAATTATGAAGAGTTCATAATTGCTAAAATTGAGAAACAAAGTTCTTGATTCAAAGTTTGGAGATCCATGTGGAACTGTGGATGCAATTGGCCTACGTTCATCGAGACCATCTATTGCTTAGTTTCGGCCACATGGACTACTTTCTTGGTTTCTTAAATTAGTGCGGAATTGTGGATGCCATATGGCTTAGTTTCGGCCGCATTTCTTGTTGTCTTGATTTGGAGATGATAACCGGAGTTGAAATAGTCTCAATCCTCATAATTATAGAGAAACTAATGACACATAAATATTATGCTTAAATTAATAGAGATTAATTTAGTGACTAAACTTGATGTGTAACATGTTTATATTATGTGCTCATAAATGTGTTATATGCTATATGTGATGAACATTCAAAGAAAAGTTTTAAGTCTTTTATTGCCATGCCATGATTAAAACACTTGTTAATACATAAGTGATTTTAATGTAGATTCGCCATAGCGAGGTGCATTAAATTTATTTATGTATGAGCAAGATAGACAATGTGGGCACGCCCTAGCGGGACACATAAACTATATGTTTAAAATGGTTAGACTTAATTGGGCATCAAAACAGTTTTGGGCCTAGGCAAAGATGAGATTAAACATGCTTTTTGAAATAAGATTTCTTAAAGAATCTCATGAGAAAAGGATCTAAGAATCATATGGGATATGATTGACTTGATTGTCTACCTAATTAATTTGATTTTATTATCCGCCCTAGCGGACTTAAAAAAATTAAATTAAAGATGGATCTTAGCCTACTAATATTATATTATACATTGGATTTATAAGAAGGTTATATAATTTAGTGGGAGTATTTTGTTTGAAAAATACATTATTTATTTCTTTAATGAAAAACGGGTACTTATTAAATTTTGGAAATTTTGCATATTTGTAGATAATGACTACTAACACTCAATCAATTTCGTTGCGATCGATCCTTGAGAAGGATAAGCTCCAAGAGAATGGTACGAACTTTATGGATTGGATCCGTAGCCTAAGAATTGTTCTTAGGCAAGAAGACAAGTTGTACATTCTCGATGGGCCTCTTCCTGCTGAACCAAAACCTACTGCCCCTAGGGCAGATAGAGACAATTACAAGAAGCATCGTAATGATTCTAGAGATGTAAGCTGTCTCATGCTTGCTACTATGTGCTCAAAACTCCAACAAAGTTTGGAACATTTGGAAGCCTATGAGATAGGCGTGGAGTTAAGAGCCATGTTTCAAGAGCAAGCTAGGCAAGAGAGGTACAAGACCATTGTTGCATTCACTACTTGTAAAATGAATGAAGGGCAACAAGTGAGTCCTCACATGCTGAAAATGAAAGGTTATGTAGAGCACCTTGAGAAACTTGGCTATCCAATCCCATTGGAGCTAGCCACGGATCTCATTCTTAATTCATTGCCTAAAAGTTATAATCAGTTTGTGATGAATTATAACATGCATGGAATGGATAAGAATCTCTCCGAGTTGCATGGGATGCTTAAAACTGCGAAGATGAAGATTGCGGAGAAAGGTTCTCCCGTGCTCCTAGTTCATGATGGGAAGAAGGCTGGTGCCAAAGGAAAGGGTAAGAAAGTTGTCAAACCCAAGATAAGCAAGGCAAGTGTTGCCAAGACTTCTGAGGCAAAACCCGATTCACAAAAGGATGCAATATGTTTCCATTGTCAAGAAATTGGTCATTGGAAACGTAATTGCAAGGATTTCTTGGAAGAGCAAAAGAAGAAGAAGAGCAGCAAGGCTGTGTCGACTTCAGGTATCTATATGATAGATATTCTCCTTTCTACCACTGATTCTTGGGTATTGGATACCGGATGTGGTTCTCACATTTGTTTAAATGTGAAGGGTCTAAAGAATAGGAGACTACTTAAAGAGGGTGAAGTAGACCTACGCGTGGGGAATGGAGCAAGAGTTGTTGCATTAGCCGTAGGGACTTATGAAGTCACTTTACCTTCCGGATTAATTCTTGTTTTGAACAATTGTTACTATGTTCCGGATTTAAGTAGAAATATTATTTCAATTTCTTGTTTGGATAATGAAGGTTTTAAGTTTCTTATTGAGAATAAGAAATTTTCTATTTATTTAAATGATGTGCTTTATAGTATTGCTAATTCATTTAATGGCCTTTATGTCCTGGATGTCAAGAATGAAAATAATGAAAATGTCTATCATATAAATAAGAAATCTAAACCTAATGAGGTAAATCATTCTTATTTGTGGCATTCTCGTCTTGGTCATATTAATGAGAAGCGTATCTCAAAACTCCATGGGGACGGTCTCTTGGGTTCATGTGACCTCGAGTCATATGATACTTGCGAGTCGTGTCTTCTTGGAAAAATGACTAAGACACCTTTTACCAAGTTAGGTGAAAGGGCAAGCGACTTATTGGGGTTGATACATTCCGATGTATGCGGACCATTAAGTAGAAATGCTAGGGGAGGATTTCAATACTTCATAACCTTCACTGATGATTATAGTAGATTTGGGTATGTTTACCTAATGAAACATAAAAGTGAAGTATTTGAGATATTTAGAATATTTCAAAATGAAGTAGAAAAACAACTTGGCAAAAGTATTAAGGCACTTCGATCAGATCGTGGTGGAGAATACTTGAGTCAAGAATTTGATGATCATCTAAAGAATTGTGGAATAGTTTCACAATTGACTCCACCCGGAACCCCACAATGGAATGGTGTGTCCGAGAGGAGAAATCGGACTTTGTTAGACATGGTTCGATCAATGATGAGTCAAGTTAATCTTCCAATATCCTTTTGGGGTTACGCCCTAGAAACCGCTGCTTTCACACTAAATAAAGTTCCAACTAAATCGGTTCCAAAGACTCCATATGAGATGTGGAGCGGAAAGAAACCTAGTTTGTCTTTCATGAGGATTTGGGGTTGCGAAGCTTTTGTTAAAAGACTTGTCTCTGACAAACTTGCACACAAATCTGACAAATGTATTTTCGTGGGATATCCAAAGGAAACTAAAGGATATTACTTTTACAACCGAGAGGACAACAAAGTGTTTGTTGCCCGAACTGGTGTCTTTCTAGAGAAAGAGTTTCTCTCCAAAGAAAACAGTGGGAGTAAAATAAATCTTGAAGAAATTCGAGACCCAGAAAATAACATTGAACCAATAGTGGAACAAGAACAATAACCACAAGGAGTTGTGGAACCTGTTCAAAATACACAAGCAACTCGCAGATCTAGTAGGTTACGATCTGAGCCCGAGAGATATGGATTTCTCATAACGGATAGTAATGAGGTAGAAATCATTGAGAATGATGAACCGTCAACCTAACAAGAGGCGATGTCTTCTCTTGATTCGGACAAGTGGCTTGGAGCCATGGAATCCGAACTACAATCCATGCAAGACAATCAAGTTTGGAATTTGATTGATGCGCCCGAAGGTGTAAAAACCATAGGATGCAAATGGGTCTTCAAGAAGAAGACTGACATGGATGGGAAGGTGCACACTTACAAAGCTAGACTTGTAGCGAAGGGTTATAGGCAAGTTCATGGTATTGACTATCATGAAACCTTTTCACCCGTAGCAATGATCAAGTCTATAAGAATTTTGCTTGCCATTGCCGCATATCATGACTATGAAATATGTCAAAACGACGTCAAAACCGCTTTCCTAAATGGAAAACTCCAAGAGGATGTGTATATGACACAACCAGAAGGTTTTGAACAAGATTCTAAAGTATGCAAATTACAGAGATCCATCTATGGATTGAAGCAAGCTTCTAGGAGTTGGAATCTCCGTTTTGATGAATCGGTCAAAGAGTTTGGTTTCATCAAGAACGAAGATGAGCCTTGTGTATACAAGAAGATTAGTGGGAGCATAGTGCTATTCCTTATTTTATATGTGGATGACATATTACTCATTGGAAACGATGTTCCTATACTTCAGTCCGTAAAGACTTGGTTAGGAAAATGCTTCGCAATGAAAGATATGGGTGAAGCCGCATATATTCTTGGCATTAAGATTTATAGAGATAGATCAAGGAGGCTGCTTGGTTTGAGCCAAAGTACATACATTGACAAGGTCATTAGAAGATTCCGTATGGAAAATTCTACGAGAGGCACCTTGCCCGTGTTACATGGAGTTTCTCTAAGCAAGACTCAATGTCCTAAGACAAACGATGAGCGTGAGAAAATGAATGATGTTCCATATGCTTCGGCAATTGGGTCCATCATGTATGCCATGATTTGTACTAGGCCGGATGTATCTTATGCTTTGAGCATGACAAGTAGATACCAATCCGACCCTGGCGAAAATCACTGGATAGCTGTAAAAGCGATTCTTAAGTACTTGAGAAGAACTAAAGACTCGTTTTTAGTCTACGGAGGAATGGAAGATGATCTCGTCGTAAATGCTTACACGGATGCAAGCTTCCAAACCGACAAAGATGATAGGCGATCGCAATCGGGTTTTGTGTTTATGTTTAATGGTGGAGCTGTAAGCTGGAAGAGTTCCAAGCAAAGTAGAACCGCTGATTCTACAACAGAAGCTGAGTATATTGCTGCATCGGATGTTGCAAAGGAAGCTGTTTGGATTAAAAAGTTCATTACTGAACTTGAAGTGGTTCCTAGTATTGCTAATCCAATAGACCTTTATTGCGATAATAATGGTGCTATTGCTCAAGCAAAGGAACCAAGAGCACATCAGAAATCCAAACACATACTTAGGCGTTTTCATATCATTCGAGAGATAGTTGATAGGGGAGACGTAAATATATGCAGAGTACCTACTGATGACAATGTTGCGGACCCGCTAACAAAGGGACTTCCACAAGCTAAACATGAAGGTCATGTTAGGTCCATGGGTATTAGATACATGGGAGATTGGGCCTAGGGCAAGTGGGAGATTGTTGGTAGTGGTGCCCTAGGCACGTTTAATAAACGTTGTAATTGTTATCATTTATTTCATATCAATAAAGAGATGTTTTGATTATTATTGTTGTTCATGTTTACTTATAATAATCCCCGTCCCTAGTACTTGTTAAGCACTAGTATAAAGGCTAAATGATCATGGGATGATCATGTTAGATTTATGGGTACTTGTTTGGAACAAAATACTGGACATGACCAGCTGTATGAGATTTATGTCATGGTCTATGTCGAACATATATCTCATATTAGTTATGTCATTTGAATCCTTAGACATGAAGTTATTATAGTCTTCCACTTGATGAACATTGTGTTTGACATATTCAAACGCTACCTTAACACGGTAGTTATAAAGGGTATGATTGGCATAATCGGATTCCCGTTGGGAAGAATAATAAGCTAAATGGATTTGTCCCTCCACGGAGAGATGTCAAACTTGGGCCCCTCGAAGGAATGATGTTGATGAAATGTTCGGCCGGACTCAAATGGATGATTGGATCAATAGCATTTGAATTATCAACATATTCGGAATCGAGAAAGTATTGAACAAGACAAGTTGACTGTTTGACCATGACTTGTGTTCAATTACATCGTGGACAAAAGGATTGTGACATATTCTAAAGGAATGCGAACTTGTATCTAGTTATACTATTTGGGTAGGTATGACGGTTTGCTAGAACCTAATCATATCTTATGGTTTCATGTTTGAGCCCATTGCCAACTTAGTATAATCCTAGAGGGTCACACACAATAGAACGAATCTTAAATAAAAGGACTGTATTGGAATTTAGGGTCGAAGGACCTCAAAGCTAGAATTCATAGTCATCAAGGGTTAGTTTTTCCTCTATTCATTATGTTGTATTTGATTTAATCATATGAACGGATCCGTGGCTTTGGGTTTCATAAAATTTTAATTGCTATTTTCCGCTGCGCATGTTACTTGGAAACCCAACAACTACTACTTCCCGCTAGGCTAGTTATTCTGAGAAGTCTGAGCGAAGTTGATGACGAACTATCGGACTCGACACTAATCAAACGGTGATCCGGAACTCTTATCCACTTCTTACGAGCTCCGGGGAACAAGGAGGTTTGTTCAGACTCGGGGTATTGACTTGGGCTAGTGTTTGAGTAAAAGGCTTAGGCTCATGCAACATGAAAGCTTATTTCCTTTTATTGTTCATGTTTACTTAAAACGCATTTTATTCCTATATGGTTGGAAAATATTTCTCTTCTTTTTCGCAACTATTCTAAATCCTAGATCAGTGGAAGCCATCACTACGCCTATAAGCCCCTTGTTTTTCACTTGCATTGCACACCCCCAAGGACGGACTATCCCGGGCGAGGGTCCTATAGGGCACGCGGCTTCCACCGACCAAAAGAACCATTCCTAAGGTCTAGTGCGTCGTGAGGCTCCAATGCGTGTGCCATCCTTATCATGATTAAGCTCCAGTCAAGTTCAAAATTGATTTAATGCTTTAACGAAATTTCAGCATGACCTCATTTTAATGAGGGACCTTGGACCTTAACCTTGGGCTTAAGGATGATTGGGATGGGCCAAGCATTAGGACTTAACGACACGGTATCAACCTATCCTTAATACATGACTTTGGTTAATTATGGTTGGATTTAACGCATAGGTCAAGGACTAGGTCAAAGATGACCTTGGTCACACTTGCTTTCACAAGGAGTCGTGAACTTGGGCGTTAACTTGGCCATAATTAACGTTTGGACACGTAATAGGGACGTGATGACGTGAGCTAGACCAAAAACCAACCATGGTCACGGTATTTGTGTATCACAGACAATTGTGATTGACTCGGCTCGGAAGGGGAGGTATAATGGACCCGTACGCGCGAGAAAGGCACAAGAGCACCAATCAAGCTGCATCGTGGCATCCATCCCGGGTTTGAAGTGTTATTGGGACGTGCACAAGGTCGAGTGCGCGTAGTGTGAAGTCTTCCATGTTCCCTTTTGAGTTAAAATGGGAATTTTCGGTGCGTTTTAATATCATGAACAAGAGCACATACAAGATATGGACAAGCAATTTTAACAAGTAATTTGCACAAATAATCAAACAAGGATATGAACAAGTAAGAATCTTGAAAAATCAGATTTTGTATATGAAGAAGGTTGTGCACAATCAAAGGTTTTGAAAACCAAGGAATTTTTGCAAGAGGAGCAAGGCCCTTTGAAAATTAATTTATACAAAAAAGATTGTGCACAATAAAAAGGACTTGGAAAACCAAAATTTTATGAAAAGGGTTATGAACAATGAGGCCTTGAAGACCCAAGATTTTATGTCCAAAATTTGTGCGTAACCGGGCTTTGGAAAACAAGTTTCGGTTGAAGAAAAACAAAGGCATATGTGCACAAATAAAGGCTGTAAATTGGAACCTGAACAAGCAGAAGCAAAGGGGACCATCATAATGTTTCCGCCCTGCAACAGATTGTTAATTTGAAACATTCTGTAGGCCCGGGAAAATCAGCCGTACGGATAGTGCGGGGGTCCCATTATTTTTTGCAATTTTCCAGTTTCTGATCCATCAAGCCCCAGCTTATTGTGTTTCCAAAATAGTTTCATTTCCATAAATTAAAACAGAAACATAAAACACACACAATATATGCACAAAGTCAACAAACCGGGACGGGAGTTTGACCACACAAAAGTGCCCCCAAAGCTTCTAAAAAGAAGTTTGGAAACACTTTATTCCCCAGCGGAGTCGCCACTGTAAGATACCCGCGGGAAAAAATGAAGAAGTTCCCTCGAGAATCAAACACGGCACTTTATGTTCAAGAAAACGTAGTCGCCACGTTGAATTAATTTTAAACCCAATTTAAGTAAAATGGTTTGAGAAAATGAGTTCGGAGGTCAGGTTACGCCTTGGGAAGAACGTTTGACGGTTCACCCAATCCGCCTCAGAAAACCGAGTCTCCCTAAGTTTGTTGACCAAAAACGTGCAAGTGTGTGTGTGTGTATTTTAAAAGTGGAGAAACTGACTTTAACAGAGAACAGTTAAAAGTTTAATGAAAAAAAGGTTTATTTGCAAAGATTTTAACAGAAATGGGTTAAAACAGAAAAAACACTTCCCTGGACGAACCATCCGTACGGTTGGTGATGGTTGTCCTGGGAATTTTACAGATTTATCAGAAACAGTCCAGTTTCAGGCAGAAACAGAGAATTCTATAGAAACTGAACAGGACTGGAAACTAAAACTGCTGTCAGACAGATGGTTTTCGAAACCGTGTTTCCTGAAACAGTTTTCAATCGAAATTCCAGAAAGTTGCAGAAATCAGAATTCTAAAGAGTTTAGAATTGCTGTAATCTATGAGATTAAGAGACAATGAAAAGGTCTTGAAACAAGTGAACAATCTATACAGGAATGTGGATGCATTTTGGCTTAGTTTCGACCGTATAAAGAAGTTACTTGGTTTCTTGAACTTAGTACGGGATTGTGAATGCCTTTTGGCTTAGTTTCGACCGTACGTTTTGTGATTCCAATATATAGATGTTCTGCGGAAACATATGGATGCTTATGTGATAAGCAAAAGTAAAAAAAGTTCCTACAAGCAAGAAAGGCAAGAAAAGTTTGAGATTGATTATAGCCTAGCATTCATATGATGAATGAAAGGTATGTTAATAAGTTCTCAGGTTTTGAACACGGAGAGACATATTAATTACCTTAGATGGCTTGGTGATCAAGTTAGTTTGGAACTAACAACGGATTTGATATTAACTCATAAGCAACATTTGATGTTTAAATTTCTAAGTCTTAATATCAAATGGAAACCTTCTAAAACTCTAAAGGTTAATAAGGACAATGATTTAAGATAAAGGCAAGACAAGAGTTGTCAAGCCTAAAGAAAATATTTATGGCTAAACCTAAAATCCTGAGGATGTAATTGCTACCATGGCAATGTGATTGATCATCGGAGAAATTACATTTTGAATTAAAAGATCAAAAAGAAGGGTAGTAACTTCAAGTATTTATGTTAAAGTTCTACTTCTAAGTTCTTAGGCATTGGATACCGGATATGGATCCCACATGTGTATAAATATGTAAGACTTGAGAAATAGAAAGACTACTTAAAAGGGTAAAGATTAACCTATGTGTTGAAAATGATGGAATGGTTGCAACATTAATCATAGGAACTTGCGAAGTGTCTTTACCTAGTGGGTTCAAGTTTGTTTTGAACAAATATTGTGATGTTCCTACTTTAAGTAGAAATATTATTTTGGTTTCTTCATTAAAAGATTATGGATAGTTCTTATTTCGAATAAGAAAGTGTTCCATTAAATATGATTTACTTTATTGTATTTTTAATCATATAATGGAACTTGAAGACACCCTGCCTTGGACCTCTCACCCCGATTGCATACATAGTATTTTTATTTAACTTGTTTTTGTTAATTTCTGTTACTTCGGTTAAGTTCTTAACTGATTTCGTTAGTTTTGGACTAAAATGCATAACAGAGTTAACTTTTAGGGTCATTCTGTCATTCTGTCTTTGTTAGGCTCGGGCGCATCCAGAAGTGTCAACGGGGCGCGCGCGCGTTTGGACTAATAGTCCAGACTCGCGCGCTTCCCACTTTGGCAGTAACGGATTGCACCATTTTTCCCTCCCTTTTCTTATTTACAACATCTCTTCTTGATACAAAAAGACCTTTTTTTTACCTCCACATTCATCCCCCTACGCTTGTAACTCCGAATTCCATATTCTTAGCCTTTTCATCAAAATAAAATATTTCTTTTATTTATTATTTGATTTTCTCTTTATTATTTTATTTTCTTTATTTTCTTATTGGTTAAAATACCATATTTTCTTCTCTTTTCTACCTATTTAAACCCCTCATTTCTACCTTAGAAAAGGACTTGAATTTTCTTCACAACTACATTATACACATTTCTCTCAAGAATTCTCCCTACAAGAATTCTCCCAACAACAATTCAAGCATCAAAACTCTACTCTTTTTAAGTCAAAGTTTAAAGTCCTCTTCTTAAGGTACAACTTCACTTTTCTTTTCTTATTTTATTCTTCTTAATGTATGCAGTCCCCATCAAATGGGACATGACTAAATGACCACTTTACTACATTAAAGTTGGTCAAGGTTATCTCCCTACATTTCAACCTTTACTTCAATTTATTATTCTTCTCTTAATGAAATATTTTGCATGAATTAATATAATAAAACAATTCTCTTTTATTTCCCTTTGCAATTCCCCTTTTCTTTACTATATAATTGTTAGCACTATTTATTAAAATAAGGACATTTAGCATTAGAACACCAATAGTAGAAAGACCCGCGTAAGCGGGGCGGAGTGGGTGTTTAAGTACTTCCCACTCCGTCACCTAACCCCCGAACCCTTCTCTTCCCCGAACCTTTCTCTTCCCGAATCTCTGATTTTGTATATAAAATAAGCTATTTCTAGGTTTTTCTTATGTTCCACTAAAAACATAGGTGGCGACTCTACAATTAAAATAAGTTAGACATCCTAGGATCCTTCCACTGCTCTAGCCAAGTAGTGGGTTTTTCCGGGGTATCTACAGTGGCGACTCTGCTGAGGACAATTTAGAGGGTTAAACTTGCGTTTCTGCTTTTGGTGTTCTTTTATTCTATTTTCTGGGCATTCTGGTAAAAAAGGATGGAAGCGCGCGCCTCTGGCCTTCTTAGCCTTAAGCGCGCGCGTCCGACCCCAATTACCAGAATCGCCCGCCTTCCTTCTTGTCATTCCATTTCATGTTTCTATGCTAACAATTACTGCAGGGGAAAGTTTTATTATTTAGGGTCAAGGCAGTCTCCTGAACCCATGAATTTGCAGGTTCTACCCAGATTCGGGCGCCTCTGCCCCTCTTTGTCTAAAGCGCGCGCCTCCTGAGTAGGCAGCCCAATGCGCGCGCTTCTGGGCGCATTTCCAGAACAGAATATTGCACAGAAACAGAACAGTTTTGACAGTGTGTGGGCACCGGGCCTGCACATAACTTCTTTTACTTTTTGTTTATTTTATCGGTCACACAGGTGATTTGAAAGTTGTAAATATGTGATTATTTGTTTTTCTTTTGTTTTTTTTTTTAAAATGTCGCTTGCCTTGACCTCACACTACATGCATATATTACTATGAATTGCTCACAATCGAGTCGCACAAAGTCCATAACCCCAAACCCGTCGAGGCCCATCCTAGAGAGTTTCAAGATCCACCCGACCTTGACTCTCTCGAAGCGGTAAACCTCAACCCGTGGCATAGTTCACGACTACATTCCGGGGGTGACCTTTAAGCCTCTCTTTAACCGAGCACAAGCCAACACATTCTTAGTCTAGGTTCTAACACTCCGTGACCAGGTCAGTTTTCGTGTGTCGAGATTTCCCTAAACTAATGTCATCAAATCATACATGCCGTTTCCAAAAGAAGCAAGTGGTTATTATGGACGAAATAAAACTCTGTCCCCAAGTGGTTATTATGGACGAAATAAAACTCCATCCCCGCTTGTATGCTTTATGACATTAATTTAGTTTAATCCCGTCACATGTAGGTATCACAAGCGTGGTGGAATCCGATGAGTATATGGGACGACAAGAAGGTCTATATACTAGTGTGACGATTCCACTATTTTTCTAGAAACCCCAAAAAAAGGACTCCATCCTTCTGACTTTTGTAAATAAATAAAAAAAATAATTTTTCTTTATGTGGTTGAGTCCTTTCTCTTGTTTGTGCATCGAATAATTTTACCCAAAAGATGTTTGTGGAGCCATCCTAAGATCAACCGTGCTCTTTAAATAAGTCCAATGAATTCCAACGGCAACAACAACAAGGGTGAGAACATTTTCGTGTCCAACGAAAGGCTCTTCAACATAATAAGATCCATGGGGGAACAAATGGATAGACTTATCGAGGATGCCCATCGCAAGGACGATTTATGGCAAGCCCGTTTTGATCTCGAGAGAAGAATTCACGAGGAAGAGGTTTCCGAACTTAAGGCCTGTCTGCAAGAGTTCACCGATAACAAAACAATGGTCAACGGTAAAACATGCTCAAGTGGCCCGCCCCTCAAAAGTAAAAAAGGTACCGCCAACAATCGAGTTTTCACTCCTCTCCTAGGAATGACCCTAGCCGAAGCATTTGAAGTTTTGGTAGAAAGTGCGAAAGTCCGACCTTTGGAAGGGTACAAGCCGAAGGGGATACGTAAAAATTGTCGGTGTTGTATGCTCTAGGCACGTTATGAGAACGATTAATGTTATCTATTGATTATGTTTTAATAAAGATATTGAATGTTTGATTATTATATCCTTTGCATGTTTATTATAATAATCCCCGTCCCTGATAATTATGTATTAATTGTTAATATAAGTTTAATAGATAATCATATGATGATTATGGTGTATGGGATATAATTAAACTTATGAGTATTTGTTGGAGACCAAATACTGGACCGACCCATATGAGATTTATGTCATGGTCACAATGTCATAATTAAGTCTCATATAGTTATATTACTGGAATCTTTAGACTTGAGGTTATTACAGTCTTCCACTTGATGAACAATATGTTTAACATATTCAAACGTTACCCCTAATCGGGTAGTTATAAAGAATATGATTGGCATAATCGGAATCATGTAGGGAAGAGTAATAAGCCAAGAAAGGATTTGTTCCTCGTCAAGAGAGATGCCAAGATTTGGCCACTCGATGAATGTTATTGATGAAATGCATGGCCGTGCTCAAATAAGATTTGTCTTATCAATACATTCGGGATCGAGAAAGCATTGGACTATGTAAGTTGACCATTGACCATGGCTTATGTTCAATAGACATCGTGAAACAAAGAGATTGTAATATGTTCTATAGTGGATTAACGAACTTTAACAAGTTATATCATTTGGGTAATCATGATGGCCAGCTAGGGTCCGCTCATGATTTATGAGACAAAGTTTTTTTGGGATCATTGCCAACTTGATATAATCCTATGGGGTCACACACAAGAGAACGAATTGTTAAATAGGAAAAATGGTTGTGTTTTGGTCTGGCATGGCCATGCTCTTTAGAAGACACGACCGTGTCATTAATCGCCAAAGGCAAATGGCTGGCACACCATTTGGCATGACCGTGCCAAAATATCAAGCACGACCGTGCTGAGCTCGGAACGACCGTGCCAAATATAAATCACGGCTGTGCCAATATTGGGCGGCTGGGAAGGCTGCCTCAAAGTCATTGGCTCGACCGTGCCAGATTTGTAGCACGACCGTGCCAGTCATGTCGGCCAGGAAAATCTTGCAGCACAAATAAAGACGGTATTTGGGTTTCCTAAATCCTTAAGGGTTAAGGACTTATACCCATATAAATATCTCAGTCCCAGCCATTGTATATGATTGATTCACTTGTTTGGAGAAACATAATTATTGATTGAGATTGAGAATCAAAGATCAATAATACATAAAATCATATAGTTCCTTTTGATCTAGCAGTCAAGATTAAGAAAGAGTTCTTAATATTCGTTCGCGTGTGGATATCCATAGAGGGTGTGTCACGACCCGAAATCTAGGCTCTATTTTATTAGTAATTAAATGATTATTATTTATTTATTTGCTTGTTTATTTATTTAAATTATTATTTATTTAAAAAATTATGTGTGCAATTTATGTGTTATAATAATTATGCCTAGCATTTTATTCGAGTTAGTTGGGTAACTTTTTGAATAATTTCCCCCTACTTCCCTCACCTCCCTTCTCTCCTCCCTCACTCATCTTCCTCCTCCCAGCAACTCCCTCTCTCTCTCCTCCCTTTTGGTAAGTTTCTCATTCTCTACCTTCTCTCTTCATTTCCTTCATCTTCTTCTAGTTATTTCTCATTTCTTAAAACGTGAAATGTGTTTAGATCGTCGTTAGGATCGCGTAGAATCAAAAAGAATTGAATTCCGTCAACTTTGAGAAAATTCAAGTAAGTTACTTTCCCCCATTTTGATGCTAAAATGTTCATATCATGTTTAGATAATGCTTGATGTGTTATATTTGAAGTTTGGTTGGGTTTTGAATTTGTTTGGAATTTATTTGAGTTTTTGGTTAAAAATGGTGAAATCTTGAATGTGGGATTTTGGTCTTGATTTTGGTTGATAAAGGCTGTTGTTAAGGTCCCCTTTTTGGCTAAATGTTGTTTGGGTACCTTAGAAATCTTGTTGGGAGTGTTGATTTTGGGTGTTATGGATTTGGTATGAAAATGGTAAGGCAATTTGAAGAACCCAGCTCTGTTTTTCCTCCCAGCCCGCAGACCAGGCGCCCGCCCGCCTTGACCCGAGCGCCCGCCTACACCCCCTTTTCCAGCGACCCAAACCTTCTGGCCAAACAGGCGCCCGCCTGCCTATGCCCAGGCGCCCGCCCGCCCGCCCGCCTGTTGGGGATTTTGCCCTTTTTGCTTGGTTTGAGACTTAAGGCTTAACTAGTTGAGGTTTATTTCTTCTAATTAACTTAAAATAACACCATGGAACACTTTATTGATTGGATTTGATTCTTTTGTGAATAAAAATGATATGGAATTTGTTTAAGTATCATTTTGGGAATGTGGTTCATCTTCGATGTGCGGTTTTTATTGGTTTACCTTTGTGGTGATTTAATTGGATTGGTTCCCTACTTTGGAACCTTAAGTTGTTTATTCATGCTAAATTATTATTACTTAGCATTTATTTGGAAGACCAGCTGGCATATTTGTTGCATCGGGCGATGGGAAAGATTATAATGGCAAAGCCAAGTCCATTATAATGTTGACCATTGTTTTGCCCCATTCTTTACCCCCTTTTCCAGATTGGCCTTGGAAAGGATAAGTTAGCTTCCTTTGTGAATGTATCTAGCTACCGGGCATGACTTTGTGTCATGGTCCTTGTCCTTTGTGACACTTTTATGGTTATTGGTTCCGGTACCGGGGTTTTCTCTTCGGCTTTCATGCTATTATGGAGATGATGATTGTTGACTATTGAAGCTGCGCAGCGATCCTTTATTTGGATGTACCGGTTTGGAAAACCTTGGCTATATCCTTTGTTATGTGTTTATTTCCGCTGCTATCTGTTATGTGATAAATGCTATGTGTTACGTGATATTTATTATTGCTTATCGCTTCGTGCATCATAGCATGTCATGTAGTTGCATTAGTAACTTATTGAGATTTATCTCACCCCCTTTCTTTTTATCTTTGTTTTTCCTTAACCCCCCCCAGGTGCTAAGGATTAGTCTCGCTGATCACGAGAAAGAGGACGTCGAGTGTGGATATATTCTTTTGGGGAAGGTTGTTATAGGTTGGTTTACATTATATAAATGTGTAACCTTTTGGGATATTTGTACCAAGCATTGATGTCATTAGGATTTGTGTATTTTGTAACTTTGGTGTATAAGCTTATGGAGTTTATACTAGTTTTACCTTGTTGTTCAAGTTGATTTTCAAAAACTTGTGTTATCACCTTTTGGTATCAAATGGAATTTTTATCTTCGGTATTTCACAGTTTTGGTTTTAGAGTCGATGTCCAGATCGCGGTCTCGGGCCCGCGGGGTCCGGGGTCGCGACAGAGTGATTCCGTTATCATCTTCGTGTTCGTGTTCCTGCGTTCGTGATTCGAAAGCCGCGAAGAACCCAAGACTCAAAGATCAAGAAATAAAGAAACGCTTCAAGGGTTAGTATTCTTGTATTCATAATAGATGTATTTATCATAATCATATGAATGGATCTATAGGCTTTGGGTTTCATAAATTTTAAATGCTTAATTCCGCTGTGCATGTTACTATGAAACCCAACAGTGGTATCAGAGCCCCCGTTCATGTTGATTATTTCAATGCATAATCATGTTGTGTGTATATATATTGTTTATGTGCCTAGCATGATTTGAATATTGAGATTATGATGTTTATGTGTTATATGCGTTTATGTGGTTTATTGTTTCATAAACTTTAATCGCATTATTCAATCACAATAAAAATTATGTTGGATTCAAAATTGTTGGGTTATCAATTTTTGATTGGATCCAAGTTTTGATAATCTAGAGATTCATGAATAAATTGTTTATTCAAGGTTTTGATGATCATGGTGATTGGATCACCAAGAACACCAATTCCTAATTGAATCGGGAAAAACAATTTGGGACAAATTTTGGAACTTTAAAAATTGGATTTTTCAAAGGGTCTGACCGGACCTAGTAGGCGACCCGGCCGGACCTCCGGTTCCATCCTTTAGATCGCGGGTGTGGATCTTGGGGTTTGAATTTTCTATTTGTTTTAGTCTGTTGAATTCTGAGATTAGTTTATGGTTTGGATGGCTAGCCTACGTTCTCGAGACTGTGTTTCCCAAACTTGATCGTGATCAAAGATTCAAAGATAAAACGAAGTTAGAATTATGAAGAGTTCATAATTGCTAAAATTGATAAACAAATTTCTTGATTCGAAGATTGGAGATCCATGTGGAATTATGAATGCAATTGGCCTACGTTCAACGAGACCATATATTGCTTAGTTTTAGCCACATGGACTACTTTCTTGGTTTCTTGGATTAGTGCGGAATTGTGGTTGCCTTATGGCTTAGTTCGGCCGTATTTTGTTGACTTGATTTGGAGATAATAACCAAAGTTCAAATAGTAGCATCCTCATAATTATAGAGAAACTAATGACACATAATATCATGCTTAAATTAATGGAGATAAATTTAGTGACTAAACTTGATGTGTAAATATTTATCTTATGTGATCGTAAATGTGTTATGTGCTATATGTTGTGAACCTTCATTAAAATTTAAGTTCCATGCCAATTCATGATTAAAACACTTGTGAGTACATGGGTAGTTTTATGTGGGCTCTGCCAAAGCGAGGTACATTAATTCTATTCATCTATGAGCAAGATGAGGAAAGAGTGATTCCTATACGTTTAAAATGGTTTGACTTAATTAGGCTACAAAAGACAAAGTTTTGGGCCTAAGGCACAGATGAGATTAAAACATGTTAGACATATGATGTCTAAAATCTCATAAAATATCTAAGAGTCATATATGATATGATTGACAAGGAGTTGTCTACCTAATTAATTTGATTTTGAGCAGTATCGCCAAAGCGGACTTGAAATTAAATTAAAGTTGGATCTTAGCCCATTTAAATTATATTATACATTGGATGTATATGAAGGTTATATAATTTAGTGGGAGTATTTGTGAAATACTAATATTTGTAATATCTTAAGTTGGTACTTATATATGATTATATGTTTTCATAATTGTAGATAATGGCTCAAAATTAAAGTTCTTTATCATTGCGATCTATCCTTGAGAAGGAAAAACTTTAAGAAAATGGATCTCACTTCACGGATTGGATCCGTAGCCTTAGAATTGTTCTAAAGCATGAAGATAAGCTCTATATTCTTGATGAGCCCGTTCCTGAGGATGAACCTGAATCATCTGCCTCCAAGGATGAGAGAAACGCCTAAAAGAAGCACAAAAGTGATTCTCGTGAGGTGGGTTGTCTCATGCTTGCAGCCATGTGTTCTGAGCTTCAGAAGACTCTTGAATACTTGGAGGCATATGACCTTGCTGTTGAGTTGAAAAATATGTTTCAAGAACAGGCAAGGCAAGAAAGGTTCGATACTATAGTTGCCATTGTCTCATGCAAGATGAGTGATGGGAAAGATGTGGGCCCTTATGTTCTAAAGATGAAGGATCACTTTGAGCATCTAGAGAGGCTTGGCCATCCCATTGAGGTTGAGTTGGCCACTGATTTTATTCTTAATTCATTGCCCAAAAGCTATAATCAGTTCGTAATGAACTTTAATATGCATGGGATGGATAAGTCCCTGTCTGAGTTACATGGGATGCTAAAGACAGCGGAAAATAAAATCGGTAAAGAAGCCGCTCCCGTGCTCATAGTATCAAAGGAAGGAAAGGGCCAGAAAGGCAAAGGAAAAGGGGGTAAGGCAAAAGTTGTCAAACCTAAGATTGGCAAGGCAATTGTTTCTAATGCTAATGTGGCTAAACCTACTTCCCAAAAGGATGCAATTTGTTTCCACTGCAATAAGATTGGTCATTGGAAACGGAATTGTAAGGTTTACAAGGAAGAGATGAAGAAGAAGAAGAGCAGTGGGACTGCCTCTACTTCAGGTATCTATGTTATAGATGTTCTTCTTTCTACTTCTAGCTCCTGGTATTAGATACCGGATGTGGATCTCACATTTGTCTAAATGTGCAGGGAGTAGGGAATAGAAGGCTACTTAAAGATGGCGAAGTGGACCTACGCGTGGGGAGTGGAGCAAGAGTTGCTGCATTAGCCGTAGGAACATATGATATCATTTTACCTAGTAGATTAATTCTTGTTTTGAACAATTGTTATTATGTTCCGGATTTAAGTAGAAATATTATTTCAATTTCTTATTTGGATAATGAAGGTTATAGTTTTCTTATTAAGAATAAGAAGTTTTCTATTTATTTAAATGAGATGCTTTATTGTACTGAATGTTTATTTAATGGCCTTTATGTTCTTGATGTTAAAAGTGGGAATAATGAGAATATTTATAATGTAAATAAGAAATCCTAACCTAATGATGTAAATCATACTTATTTGTGGCATTGCCGTTTTGGTCATATAAATGAGAAGCGTATCTCAAAACTCCATGTGGACAGACTTCTAGATTCACATGATTTTGAATCATATTAAACTTGTGAGTCTTGTTTACTTGGGAAGATGACAAAGACACCTTTTACTAAGAGTAGTGAAAGGGCTAGTGACTTATTGGGACTAATACATACTGATGTGTGTGGACCAATGAGAAGCAGTGCTAGGGGAGGATATCAATACTTCATAACTTTTACTGATGATTTTAGTAGATATGGCTATGTCTACTTAATGAAACATAAAAGTGAGTCTTTTGAGATATTTAGAATATTTCAAAATGAAGTACAAAATCAAATTGGCAAAACTATTAAAGCACTTCGATCCGATCGTGGTGGAGAATATTTAAGCCAAGAATTTGACAATTATCTTAAAGATTGTGGAATTGTTTCATAATTAACTCCACCTGGAACACCACAATGGAATGGTTTGTCTGAGCGGAGAAATAGGACCTTATTAGATATGGTCCACTCCATGATGATTCAAGTTGATCTTTCTTTATCCTTTTGGGGACATGCACTAGAAACTGCCGCTCTTACACTAAACAGAGTTCCAACTAAATTTGTTCCAAAGACTCTAAATGAGATGTGGACTGGAAGAAAACCTAGTTTGTCTTTCATGAAGATTTGGGGTTGTAATGATTATGTTAAGAGAATGATCTCTGACAAACTTGCACCAAAATCTGACAAATGTATTTTCGTGGGTTACCTTAAGGAAACTAAGGGATATTACTTTTACAACCACACGGACAACAAAGTGTTTGTTGCTCGAGATGGTACCTTTCTAGAGAAAGAGTGTCTCTCCAAAGGAATTAGTGGGAGTAAAATTAATCTCGAAGAGGTTCAAGAACCCGAAAATAACATGGAACAAAATGTTGGATCTGAACAAGTTTCACAAGGAGTTGTGGAACCTATTCAGAATACTCATGTTCCTCGCACAACTGGTAGGGTGCGATCCGAACCTGAGAGATATGGATTTCTCATGACGGATAGCAATGAAGTGGAAGTCATAGTTGATGACGAACCTACTTCCTACCAAGAAGCGATGTCCGCTCCTGATTCAGATAAATGTCTTGGAGCCATGGAATCTGAAATTAAGTCCATGTATGATAATCAAGTTTGGAACTTGATTGATGCGCCCGAAGGTGTAAAAACCATAGGATGCAAGTGGGTTTTCAAAAATAAAACTGACATGGATGGAAAAGTGCATACTTATAAATCTAGACTTGTAGCGAAAGGCTATAGGCAGATTCATGGAATTGACTATGATGAAACCTTTTCGCCCGTAGCAATGATCAAGTCTATAAGAATTTTACTTGCCATAGCTGCATATTTTGACTATGGGATATGGAAAATGGATGCCAAGACAGAGTTCCTTAACGGGAACTTACTTGAGGATGTTTATATGACACAACCTGAAGGTTTCGTAATTCCAGAAAATTCTAATAAAGTATGCAAGTTGCAAAGATCCATCTATGGATTGAAGCAAGCCTCTAGGAGTTGGAATCTTCGATTTGATGAATCGGTCAAAGAGTTTAGCTTCATCAAGAACGAAGATGAGCCTTGTGTATACAAAAAGATTAGTGGGAGAATAGTATTATTTCTAGTATATGTTGATGACATATTGCTCATTGGAAACGACATTCCTGCACTGCAGTCTGTAAAGACTTGGTTAGGAAAGTGTTTCTCAATGAAAGATATGGGAGAAGCCGCGTATATCCTTGGCATTAGAATCTATCATGATAGATCTAAGAAATTGATTGGTTTAAGTCAAGATACATATATTGGCAAAGTTCTTAAGAGATTCCGCATGGAAAACTCTAAGAGAGGAAATTTGCCAGTAGGCCATGGCATAACTCTAAGCAAGAATCAATGTCCTAAGACAACTGATGAGCGTGAGAGAATGATTGAGATTACATATGCTTCCGCAATTGGATCAATCATGTATGCCATGATATGTACTAGACCCGATATCTCGTATGCTTTGAGCATGACGAACAGATACCAATCTGTAGACACCCCGCCTTGGACCGCTCACCCCGATTGCACATTTGATTTTGTGTTTCTCCCCATTTTAAGTGTTTCTCGTTAGTTTCTGTCACTTCAGTTAAGTTCCTGACTGAATTCGTTAAGTCCAGGGACTAAACTGAATGACAAGGCTGACTTTCTAGTCCATTCTGTCAAAATTGCCTTCTCTGAGTCGCGCGCCTCCGACAGGAGGAGCCAGACGCGCGCGCCTCCCGCCCCCAAAGCAGGAAGCGCGCGCCTCTGGGCGTCAGTTACAGATTTCTGGCCAGGATTCCCTCCCTTGCTCAATTTACAAGATTTTGCCCGGGAAGGATTTCTTGGTGACTGAGTTTTGGCACCAAAAACACCCCTCTTTCACCTATAAAAACCTCTCTTTACCTCCATTTTCAAGGATCGAAGACTTAGACCGAAAATTGAACTTACAAAAACGATACCAAAATCACTTTCTAAAGGTTCTCCAAGGATTTCATCAAGAAATATTTGAAGGTCTTCAAATTGTAGGTAAAAGTCCATCTTTTCCTTCCTTTTCTACTTCATCTCCTCTCTCTTTTTACTTTAATCAAATGTGCAATCACCCAAATCATTTTGGGACATGACTCTAATGATCACCTCATCTCATTGAGGTTGGTTAAGGAGTCATCTCCTACATTCCAAATCCTATTTTTAAATCCCCCCTTTTCATGACTTAAAGAAGAAGAAGAAGAACATTTTCATTCATGTAGATTTTGATCAAGCAAGACCAACTTTAGTTGGGCGAGATGGGTGTTTCGGTACTTCCCATCTCGTAATCTAACCCCCGAACCTCAAAACAAAGAATCTTTGTTTTCGTAATCAAACTTAGGCTACAATCTATAGGTTTTTCTTATGTTCCTCAAAACATAGGTGGCGACTCTAAAAACAAGTTAGACATCCTAGGATAACACACCCGTTCCAGCCTAAAGCCGTGGTTCCCCCGGGGTATCTACAGTGGCGACTCCGCTGGGGATGTATTTGAGGGTTAAACTTGCATTCTGATCGAAATCTACATCTTTTCTGGGCATTCTGTTTCCTGATGGGGGAGGCGCGCGCGTCTGGCCTTTTAAGCCTAAGGCGCGCGCATCCAGCATCAAGAACCAGAATCGCCCACTTCTTCATGTTCTTCATCTTCTTCTTCTGTTATTCTGCACTAATCACTTCTGCAGGGGTTACAATATGAACATGGGACCAGGGCAATCCCCTGAGTCCAAAGTCTGACATTCTGACAGGTGTGCCCCAGAAGCGCGCGCCTCCCATAAGCATTGCGCCATGCGCGCGCGTCCCACATCAGCACTCAGAGGCGCACGCTTCTGGGTTGGTTTCCAGAACAGAAACAGGTTTCAGTGACTGAGCAGAACAGTGGGGTGTGGGCACAGTTGCCTGCATCAGAACAGAATTGAACCCTCGGACTGTTTTAATTTTGTGTTTTATTTACCGGTCACACGGGTGATTCGGGAGTTGTAATTTTATGTGCATATGTGTTTTGTGTGTTTTTCTTTCTTTTCAAAAAAAAAAAAAAAAAAATAAAAAATTTGTCACTTGTTTGACCTCACACTACATGCACATATTCCTATGAACTGCTCACTATCGAGTCGCACAAGTCCAACCCCAAACCCATCGAGGCCCGTCCTAGAAAGTTTCAAGCTCCACCAGACCTTGGCTCTTTCGAAGCGGTAAACCTCAGCCCGTGGCGTAGTTCAAGACTACATGCCGGGGGTGACCTTTGAGCCTCATATTCAAGCCGAGCACAAACCACACAATTCTAGTTAGGGTCTAATACTCCGTGACTCAAGTCGGTTTCCATGTACCGAGATTTCCCTAAACTAATGTCTTCAAATCATACATGCCAACTTGTTGAAATGGACGCAATAAAAATCCGTCCCCAAAAGTGGTTATTTTGGACGAAAATAAAAATCCGTCCCCGCATGTATGCTTTACTACATTAATTTAGTTTAATCCCGATACATGTAGGATTCACAAGCGCGATGGAATCCGATGAGTATATGGGACCGCTAGATGGTCTATATACTAGTGTGACGATTCCATTATTTTCTTAGAAACCCCAAAAGGGATTCATTCCCTCCGACTTATAAAAAAAAAAAAAAAAAAAAAGGGGGTCTTTTCTTATGTGGTTCGAGTCGTGTGCCCAACTGTGTGTTCTAAGCCTCTTCATGGACCGCAAGTGTTACTCAAGACTGACAAGGGCCTCTTCTGCAATATAGGTTCAATTGGTACTTACAAAGTCTACCGGGATTCAGCAAATCGGTTAGTCCGTGAAGAGATCACTCCAACAGCTCCAACATCAACCATGACCGGCAGCAGCAACACCATGTCTCTCGAACAGCTCTCAACTATGGTCCAACTCCTCCAAGAGCAAGTCTCCACCCTTAACAAGGAGGCACAAAGCAAAGACGACATTTGGCAATCCCACCTCGACAGCCAAAGGGAGGCCCACGAGGCCGAAATGGAGCTAATGAAAGAAAAGCTCACCAACCTTGCCAAGGGAAAGAACAAGAACAATGATGATGAATCCGAATGGACCGAGGGTTTGTTCAAGAGTCCTTATGTCAACACCCGCACCAAGAAAATGGGGGAACCAAGTTCCGAGAACAATGAGCCCAAAATGGTGGATTCTATCATGGCCTACATCGACCAAAAATTCAATGGGCTCAACATGGGGAAAGGCTCCGACACAAGCCTTTATCAATCATCCATCCTCATGAGTACTATGGCCGCTCTTCCCGATAAGTTCAAGATGCCCGACATAAGCAAATTCAAGGGCAACTCTTGTCCTATGGCTCACATCGAGACTTATATTTGGGCAATGGTTCTAAAGAAGGTCTCCACCAAGGTGATGGCTCAATGCTTTCCTCTCACTCTCGAGGGGGCGGCAAAAGATTGGTATGCAACTCTCCCACTCACTGTCCGTCTTGATTGGGACTCCGCCATGCTTGCCTTCAAGAACCAATACCAAGGCAACACCACTCACCGGCCCACAAGGAAAGAGCTAGAGAACACTACTCAACGAGACAATGAGTCCTTCATCGACTTCACAAGGAGATGGAATGACAAACTCTCTGAAATTGTTGAGAGGCCGAACACAAAAGAGCAAATGGACATATTTCTCAAGTGTCTCAAGATTGATCTCCGCACTCACCTAAGTGGGGCTTGCTACTCCGACTTCTCCCAAATGTATGAGGCGGAGGTACGCATGGATGACTTGCTCAAGGAGATTAAGAAGACCACTCCTACTTACCGCTACAAGGCCGCTTCCAACTCCACAAAAGAGGCCTCGGTCAACGCCGTCACTATTGACAAGGGGAATTACAAAAAGGTTCCTCCACCTCAAGGGAAGAAGTCCCGAAGTGACCGTGTCTACACGCCTCTCCAAGGCATGACTCAAACCGAAGTGTTCGAGGTCCTCAAGGCAAAGGGTCAAGTCACACCCGTGCAAGGGTACCAACCCAAGACGGTCCACCCCAATCATGCTCACCACAAATATTGTGGCTACCACCAATATAGTGGCCACACCACCGAGGAATGCTTCGTTCTCCGCAATGTCATTCAAGATCTCATAGATAAGAAAGAATTTGTAGTGACTAATGACGAGCATGTCAATGTAATAGAGATAGGAGAACTCGAGGGGACCACCCATTCAATCCCAATTGTGAATGGGGGCCCCAATGTTATGAATAAACTTGACAATTCTTGTTATCTAGTGACTTACGATGAGGTAATGAGGGAAGTACTAGAGAATAGGAAAAAGAAGCAAGATGGGAACGTCAACATGCTAACTCGATCCGGTCGAGTCATAGCAAGCAACCCTTCCACTTCTGCACCGAGCTCCTCTTCTCAAAAGCCGCAAGCTTACAACGCTCCCGAAGATCCTCTACTTGTCCAACTCAAGAAAACTCAAGCCAACATCTCTATTTGGGACCTCATTGCATCCTTAAAGAAACACCGAGATCTTGTCATCCGCAATCTCGATGATACATCAGTTTCTCCCGATACTACTCCCGAGGACCTCACGGCAATGATTGGTCACATTCATTTTGGCAACGTCATCACCTTTGCCGATATGGACCTTCCACCATTTGGTTCCAACCACAACAAAGCTATTTACCTCAAGGTACGAGCAAGGGGGAGGCCCGTCTCAAGAGTCTTAGTGGACGGTGGTTCCGCACTCAATCTCATGCCTGGTAGAATCATGGGCATACTGGGGCTTAAGGATTCTGATTTGAAGCCTTCTACTCAAGTAATCCGAGGTTATGACAGCACCGCCCGTACAGTCATGGGTATGATCGAAATAGACATTGAGTTTGGAAGCATGGTCATGTCCGTTCCATTCCAAGTGCTTGATATCCCGGCCTCGTTCAACTTACTGTTGGGTCGACCATGGATTCACAGTGCTAATGCCGTACCGTCAACTCTCCACCAATGTGTCAAAATCCGAAATGGTGATGAAATAGTGACCGTAATGGCTGAAAACATCACTATCCACAGAAAAGGTGAGCCCGTCCACCAAGTTCAGCATGGTCTACCAGACTCCACTCTCTCCGGCGTCTCAATCAACGCCATTGACAAAGAAGGGGGAAACGGATCATGGACCCCCAGCAATCACAAAGTCCTCCGCATGATGAAGAATATGGACTACTTCCCTGGTTTAGGCTTAGGGAAATATCAGCAAGGAATCCTACATCCCGTGCAAGTCCCATTTGTCAAGAACACCTTCGGTTTGGGGTATGAGCCTTCCAAAGAAGACTTGAAACAAGAGCAAGCGATCAAGAACGAAAAGGCCCGAGCTCGTAAAGAAGGCCATCGGTATGAAGTCCCTAATCTAAGGCCTTATCGCAAGACGTTGAATGGTTATTTTGTCCGCCAAGGGGAAGACGTTCCATACATGATCTTTCCCGAGCCGTGGGTTAACAATAAAGGTGTCAAAAAGCCCGGCCTCGAAATCTTCTCCAATTGTGAGGTCCAGATATCCGACAAAGAACCAACTCCCATGTCGCCCCATGAATGGTGGGGGAGGAAGATGACTATAGAGTCCGAGACAGAAATCACCGTGGGGGAAGAACTGACAGATTTAGCCTCCATGTTTGAAGAGCTTGCCATGATGAATGAATGCCAAGTTAACGCCATCCATGACACCGTCATCATGAACGAAACTATCAGTGAGATCCCGCCAAGCTCCGAGCCGATCAACAATTGGTATTCAACAAAAGGGCATGTGGTATCCGAGGAATTCTTAGTCCAAGAAATGGGTTGCATACCCCGCACAGCAACAAAGGAAGAGCAGCTCACACTTACTTTCGAGTCCGAGAGTGTCTCTAGTACCCTCACCCAAGAGGATTTGGAGGCCATAGCCGAGCGTGTGTTTCCTTTCTTTGCTAATGAAAATTTTTGATATTTCTGAGTACCCTGAGATTGCAAACATCATAAATGATGAATTAACTAATAATGAACTTAACGAACAAGTTAATAACGATTCAAATTATGATGAAATAGACCACGAAAACACAACATACTTAAATGAACTTGCTCAACAAGTCCGTAGTCGTGGCAAGAATGGTCCAAAGGCTGACGAAGAATTGCATGTTGTTAATCTGGGTACCGAAGAAGAGCCAAAAGAAACCAAGATTGGAAGCTTCTTCAAGGGGGACGACAAAGACAGATTGACTGCACTACTACGGGAGTTCGTGGATGTGTTCGCATGGTCATACAAAGACATGCCGGGTTTAGACAGAAAGGTAGCGGAGCACAGGATTCTGATCAGAGAAGGTACCAGGCCAGTAAAGCAGAAGCTCAGAAAGATCAAGCCAGAATGGTCTCTGCAGGTCAAAGAAGAGATTGGGAAGCTCCTCAGTGTGGGTTTCATCAAGGTTATCGAGTATCCGACATGGTTAGCCAACATTGTGACAGTCAGGAAGGCGAACGGCAAGGTTCGAGTTTGTGTAGACTTCCGGGATTTAAACAAATCTTCCCCAAAGGATGATTTTCCACTCCCTAATATCGACATGCTAGTCGACTCCACTACTGCCTACGAGGTTCGCTCATTCGTGGATGGGTTCGCTGGGTACAATCAGATTCTTATGGCCGAGGAAGATCAACATAAGACAGCCTTCACAACACCGTGGGGTACCTTTTGCTACACAGTCATGCCATTTGGGTTAAGAAATGCTGGGGCTTCCTACCAAAGAGCCGTGACAGACTTGTTCCACGATATGATTCACAAAGAAATCGAGGTCTATGTGGACGACATGATCATTCACTCCAAAGGAACCGATGGTCAACACCTAATCGATCTCCGCAAGTTCTTCGAAAGGCTTCGTCAACACAAGATGAGGCTCAACCCTGCAAAGTGCACATTTGGGGTTATCCGAAGCAAAGTTCTTGGTTATATGGTCACTGAAGGAGGAATCGAAGTAGACCCCTCCAAAATCAAGGCAATCATTGACATGCCTCCTCCAAAGACGTAGAAAGAGATTAATGGTTTCATGGGAAGACTACAATACATCAGTCGGTTTGTGCACCAACTCACTTCCATGTGCGAGCCAATCTTCAAGCTACTCAAGAAGAATGTGGATCTAGAATGGACCGACGCGTGCCAAGAAGACTTCGATCAAGTAAAGCATTACTTGACGTGCCCTCCTGTTCTAGTTCCACCGCACAAGGAGAAACCTCTGTTGCTTTATCTCACTGTCAATGATGAAGCCATAGGGGCTATGTTAGCACAAGAGAAACGAGAGTCCACAAAGGAGAACACCATTTATTTTGTCAGTCGCCGATTCCAAGGAGCGAAAAGAACTACTCCGTCTTAGAAAAGTCATGTGCAGCATTGGTTTGGGTCACTCAAAAGATCAAACACTATATGGAAGCTTTTCCAATCAAGCTAGTAGCAAAGGTGGACCCGCTCCGCTACATCTTCGAGAAGCCTTTCATGTCAACAAGAATAGCCAAATGGTACTTCATGCTCGCCGGCTATGATATCACTTACGTCACACTAAAATCCGTCAGGGGGAAAGTGTTCAGTGACCATCTTGCCGAATTCCCGTGTGACGAAGTGAAGGGGGAAGATGTACAGTTCCCCGACGAGCATTTAATTTGTACTGCAACCGAGGAAGACAAGTGGCAACTTTTTTTCGATGGCGCCGCCAATAAACACGGTTTTGGTATAGGGGTATTGCTTGTCGATCCAAAAGACATCTACACTCCCATTGCCATACGCCTGGAATTCGAAGCTACCAACAACATTGCCGAGTACGAAGCATGCATAGCAGGGCTCGAAGCAGCTCTCGAAAGAAACATCATGGAACTAGAAGTGTTCGGCGACTCTTTGCTCCTTATCAATCAGCAATCGGGTAAATGGCGAACCCAAGACCCGACTCTCCAACAGTATGGTCAGCACCTTGAAGAACTGGTTGAACAATTCCAAGAGATCACTTTCAACTACCTGCCAAGGGATAAGAATCGCTTCGCTGATGCACTGGCCACTATAGCTTCATTAGTTGAAATGCCCAAAGGGAAAATGGTGAAGCCTTTCAAAATTGCTCGAAGGAACAGTCCGGCATATTGCATGAGTATCGAGATCAACGAGGTTCAAACAAACTCTCCGTGGTATTCGGATATCATGAACTTCCTCAAAGACGGCACTTATCCCGAGAACATCAATAAGAAGTCTCAAGCAGCTCTGCAAAGGTTAACCTCTCGGTACGTACTGATTGGGGACCGAGTCTATAAAAGGCACCACGACGGGATCAATCCCTTATGCGCCAATGAGACCGAAGCTCAAGAGATAATGTGTGAAGTGCACGAAAGAGAATGTGGACCCCACATGAATGGGTTTATGCTAGTCAAGAAGATACTTCGCATTGGTTACTATTGGAGCACTATGGAACGAGACTGTATCGAGAAAGTCAAAAGGTGTGCCAAGTGCCAATTCCACGCTAATCTGCAACATGCTCCACCCTCACAACTTTACAACATGGTCACACCTTGGCCTTTCTCTTGTTGGGGGATAGACATCATCGGTAAAGTTCATCCTGCCGGGAGCAATGGGCAGTCATTCGTCCTAGTGGCAGTCGACTACTTCACAAAGTGGGTCGAAGCACAAGCCTATCGAACCCTCAACGCCAAGAAAGTGGCCGAATTTGTAAAGATTAATATCATGTGCCGATACGGCGTGCCTCATGAAATCATTTCCGACAACGGCTCTCACTTCGAGAAGGAAATGGATGCACTTTTGGTAGAATACAAGATCACCAAGCACAAGTCATCTCCTTACCGGCCCCAGCAAATGGCGCAGTCGAAGCAGCAAATAAGACCATCGAGACCATCGTCAAGAAAATGGCCTCAACAGGAAGGGATTGGCCCGAGAAGCTACCATTAGCATTGTGGGGCTACCGCACATCAATACGATCCGCAACAGGAGAAACTCCTTATGCATTGGTCTATGGTTCTGAAGCCGTACTCCCTATCGAACTTGAAGTCCCATCTCTACAGGTCCTCCTCGAGAATCAAGTCAACGAGGTCGACTGGATGCAAAGTCGATATGAACAACTAGCCTTGCTCGACGAGAAAAGGTTAAGAGCACTCGAACGCACAAGGGCGTATCAGCAAAGGATGGCAAAAGCTTTCAACAAAAAGGTGAAGCCTCGAAACATCAATGTGGGAGATTTGGTTTTAAGACAACATCCTCCTAATGCCATGAATCCCCTGGGGAAATGGGGACCCCGATGGATAGGTCCGTACGTGGTCAAAAAGATACTAAGCGGTGGTGCAGTCCGGCTCGTGGATTTAGATGGTGACCAGCTACCAAAGGAGGTCAACCTCGACAAGCTCAAGAGGTTCTACGCTTAATAAACAAAGACCATAACAAAAAAAAAAAAAAATCGCTCGCTAGGTTGAAAACCCGCAAGGGCGGCCTAGGCAAAAATTAGAGCACGTGCAAAAAAGAAGCCCGCTAGATTGAAAACCCGAAAGGGCGGTCTAGGCAAAAAACAGGGTGCACAAAAAAAAAATGGTCTTTGTTTGTTTGAACTACGAAGACCTGAGCCTCCCAACTGGAGGAACGTAGGCAACCTTCGGGTGCGGTCTAAAACATATGAAAAATACCCAATTCACTTCAAATAACAAAATGCAATTTTTATTCATCCAATGAATTATTCAAACCATTACAACGGATTTATTGAGCAACAAAAGACATCAAAATATTAAATCCTAAAACAAAGTGGTCTAATTGCAATCTCTTAGGGTACTAAGAAAAATCCAATTTTCTCTTAGCTTTCAAAGGACCACCCGATCGTCTCTCAATCCTTTTCTTCTTGGGTAACGAAGGAGCACTAATACGCACTGAAACCTTCTGTGCTGCAACACGTCTCCTAGCATAAAAGTCATCCAAAGGAGTACCGAAAGGGTCAGCGAGAATGTTACTCGAATCAGCAGCAGCCTCCCTATATCTCAAAGTGCTGCTAGGCTCAAAACCCTGTCCCAACAACTCGGCACGAAGCACATCAACCCAAGTGGTGCCACGGTAAAGGTGCCAAATAAATAGTCCAAGTAGCTCTCGGGAAGGAAGACACTCCCCCGATATAGAGGAGCGAAAGCCCAACGATTGCGGTCATCTCCCCAAGCCGACTGAAGCTCACTCGAGAAGCCAGGACCCATGTAAGAAACTGGACGAAGCATTCCATCCCTCGGAAAGGAATTGTCTGTTGACGACCGAACTACCGCAGAACCCGCTCTGGCTGGTAAAACGAAGAATCTCTCAAACCGGGTACAACCATGTGCTGAAAACCAAGAGTCCATTCCACAAAAGGACGAAGACCCCAAGAAGGAGGACACCACTCAATATCAATGGTCACCCTAGAGGCAAAGAATTTCTTCCAATCATCTTCAGATAAATCCCGGATCAACAACCTCCTCCTATGAACGGCAAAAGGAGACAAATCACCATCCGGAGAATAAATATTGAAGTGTTCTCGGAGCCATATGGTCAAGAGCAAAGGGCTTCCCCGACACATCTTGCCCGTCCTACGTAACTCATTAAGGCCGTGCAACGTCTCCCCTACAATAAGAGGGATTACACTAAATTGCTGCTCCTTAGCTTGCAAAATAATCTCAGCCAACTGCACGTCCGCAGTCCCGAAAGGTGTAACAAACAGTACTTCGCTGAAGAGACAAACGGCCATGGCATTTATTTTGAAAGATTGAACCATCGGGTCCTCCGAGTGTAAACTGAAGAACATCGGCAACTCAGTTATGTCAATCACGGTACCATGCAACATCTTCCTCACGTCCTCAACGGGGAGATTCAGTAACCCAACCCAAGAGTCGATGGCACCACGGTGATATTTAGGGACGGAAATCCGACCGGCCAAAGGCATGCCAAGGATGGCCCCGAAATCGTCAACAGTCGGCACCATTTCATTAGCTGAAAGGTTGAAGGTATGGCTGTCGCAATCCCAGAAAGCCGCGGCAGCTCTCAACAAATCCCAATCCGGCTTCAACGTCCGCAAGGTGAAAAGAATTCGGAACCTGAAATCTTTAATGAAGGCCTTCTTGGGATGGTCTTGAAAGAATACACAAAAGTGCCCAAGTCCTTTTCATACGCACTAACGACCTTGGCATCAAGGGCAAAAGAATTGGAAGCCATGGAAAATGTTGATCACAAGCGAAGTTAAGCAATAATATGATGTCCAAAAATGGCAGAAAGGAGCTGTGAGAATCAAGTGGCCGAACAGAAGATGATATTATAGCTGTTGGGGCTCTTTTGGTCAGCCAATGTCAAGCCCGGAATTCCGCCTCCCAGACGCGCGCGCCACCCGCCAGCAGTCTGAAGTGCGCGCGCGTCCCAATCCTACATAGGAAGGCGCGCGCCTCCCAGGTCTAAATCGCTTCAAGAAAAGGCCTTGTCAGAGATCTCCAGCCTAAATCAAGACACTGTCCCGATCCTCGGACACCCAGTTGGGCACACCTATTTCTGGTCCGCCCTTAAGGCATGTCAAAAATCGAAAGTAGGATAGAAACTCCCACTCAAAAGTAGGCTGTCCTCTTCAAAATTCCGAACTCCCTAAGTTCTGTCACGGGTACCACACCCCCCCTCAAGAGTCAATCTCAACATTTCATCCCCAGCAGGAACATTTTTCTGGTGGCGGTCAACTATGCCCGTACCCCGCAATTCAAAAGTCAAGTGTGACTCCAAACGGCACGAGACTTCAAGCAATATTTCATCAAACAGATTCACTAACGGATTCGTCAACAAGGGTTCACCAACTGACTCATCCAAGGGATTCACTAACGGATTCATCAAACGGATTCACCATGGATTCGTCAACAAGGGTTCACCAACGGACTCATCCAAGGGATTCACTAACGGATTCATCAAACGGATTCACCAACGGATTCGTCAACAAGGGTTCACCAACGGACTCATCCAAGGGAATCACTACGGATTCATCAAACGGATTCACCAACGGATTCGTCAACAAGGGTTCACCAACGGACTCATCCAAGGGATTCACTAACGGATTCATCAAACGAGTTAACTAACGGATTCGTCAACAAGGGTTCACCAACGGACTCAATCCAAGGGATTCACTAACGGATTCATCAAACGGGTTCACCAACGGATTCGTCAACAAGGGTTCACCAACGGACTCATCCAAGGGATTCACTAACGGATTCATCAAACGGTTCACCAACGGATTCGTCAACAAGGCTTCACCAACGGACTCATCCAAGGGTTCACTAACGGATTCATCAAACGGATTCACCAACGGATTCGTCAACTAGGGTTCACCAACGGACTCATCCAAGGTTCCTAACGGATTCATCAACGGATTCACCAACTATTCGTCAACAAGGGTTCACCAACGGACTCATCAAGGGATTCACTAACGGATTCACCAACGGATTCGTCAACAAGGGTTCCCCAACGGACTCATCCAAGGGATTCACTAACGGAATCATCAAACGGATTCACAAACGGATTCGTCACAAGGGTTCACCAACGGACTCATCCAAAGGATTCACTAACGGATTCATCAAACGGATTCACCAACGGATTCGTCAATGAGGGTTCACCAACGGACTCATCCAAGGGATTCACTAACGGATT